>LBNU01024851.1:89152-105034 GCA_014162995.1 Artemisia annua | reverse complement strand
TTTTGAATTTTTAATCTTTGGTTGCTTATCTTTCTGTGTGATTTTTGTTGAATTTTTATCTGCTTATCTTAGTGCTTATTTGTGCCTTTGTTTTTGCTTAATTTTCAAAAAGGTGCCCTGTGCACAGTTGTGGTATCCATGTTCATAAGCTTGCACAAGCTTCTTTAGAGCTTGTAACTCTGTGCAAATTGTTGATTTAGGAAGCCCTTGTGGATGTTTAGATGTTCTAAGTGCTTATTTGCCATTTCAGCTTATTTGTATTGCTTAAATTTGCTTATCTTGTTTGCAAAATCAAAACCATTACACTGAGTCATCAGTGTAATTGGTCAAGTTCATAAGCTCATCAAAAGCTCAATCATTGAGCTTAGCTTGTGAGATTTGGTTCTTTGAGAAGCCAAGCAACCCAATTTCTTGTATCAGTGCTTATTTTTTCATTTCTTGCTTATTTAATAGGGCTGCTATCAGCTTTTTCTTTGTCCCATATCACTGAGTACACTGAGTACTCAGTGTTTTCACCCAAGTTCATAAGCCCACCATTTGCTTATTTCTGAGCAATAAGCTCAGCTTATTGGCTTATTAGAAAGCTCCCCAGGTAAGCTTATTGGTTCAAAATCCATTTTGGATCTCCAAGCTTATTTGTGGGACCCACAGAGGCCTGCAAGTTAGCCTTTAGGTCTGTTTGGTTTGCAGTGGTGTTGGATTTGCTTATTTTCATCTACAAGCTTATTCAATGAGCTTTTGTTGTTGATTCAGCTTATTCTAAGTTCCTTTCATGTGTTTCATCTTGTTGTAATCTTTAGTTTGTAGCTTGTAGCTTATTGAAAGCTTTTTCATCTCTAAAAATCCATTCCAAGTTAACAAGCTCACTGAGTGCTCAAATAAGCTTCCACAGAGCTTATTTGGCTTTTATAAAAAGTTTTCCTTTTTAAAAGTTTGTTATTTTTTCAGTGGCTATTAGTTTTGTAAAGTAAAATAATAATAAAAAAAATGTTTGGCAAAAAGGGGGTAGGCAGGCTCGAACCTGAGACCTCCCCCTTTTAGAGTGATAGAGGTGTACCTGGATACCAATTGCCCTAGGGACTTTTCTCATTCACTTCTCACACCCTTTATTATTTAAATACCACACAGCCATTTTGTCTAATAAGCTGTCCCAGCTTATTTTCTAGCTTATACGTGGGCTTTTTCTAGATTTTATATTTTTCTATTTTTTCTGCACCTTTTATTTATAACATATATTTTTTTCATAATTTTTAGTTTTCATTTAATAATTTTAAAAAATCAAAAACAGTTTCATAGGTTTAGGAAAATTAAATAAATTAAATAGTTTTTATATTAAATAATTAACTAGGATAAGTTTTTATAATTTTTCTAAGTTTAATAAGTTTATTAGAATCTGTAAAAATTATATTTGTCATTTTCACTATTCATCTACTTAGTTTTGTAATTTTAGTTAATTAAATAGATAATTAGTTAATAATTAATATCTAATTAATAATAAATATATAAATAGTATAATAAGTATATTTTTAATTCTAAATTAAGTTTTCTACATTTTTAGACTTTTATAAATTTTCATTTTATTTCTTAACTTATTTTCTTATTTTCTTTGTAGTTTATAACTTAATAAATAATTAATAGGTAATAATTAATTAATAATAATTATATAAATAGTATAATAAATATATTTTAAGTTCTAAAATAGATTTTACACATTTTTAGATTTTTCTAAGTTTTTAGTTTATTTTCTAAATCAATTTTCATTTTCTTTTTAGTTTAATAAATTAATATTAAGTAATAAATAATAAATAATTAATAATTAGTAATTAAAATAGTTTTTAAGTAATAATAAATACATAAGTAATTTAGTTAAATAGAATTCTAAGTTTTTAATAATTTTCTAAGTTATTTTATATTTTTAGAACTTCTCTTTTAATTTCTAAGCTATTTTCTAACTTATTTGTATTTGTTTTTAATTTTTATACTTAGTATTTTACTTTCCTTTTATTTTTCAATCATCATTTTTAATCTTAGTTTTCTATTTTTATATATATATTTTTTTAATTTGCATTTAAGTCGCCTTAAATCACAGAATTTTCACCTTAGTTATAGTGATTGACTTTTGTTCACACACACCTTTTTCATTCAACACTCTTTGATTCAGAAATATTTTTATTCACAGGATATCACACTCCAGGGAACATAACGAACCCGGGGAATCATTGTATTCTCCAGGATACATTTGCATTGAGTCCTCCAGCAGTTTTGACTTTCTGTTGACCAAATCCTTGGTTGACGAATAAGTTGACCGTTTGGGGACCAATCATGTTGATTCTTTCGTTTAATGAGGCTGTTTTTTGCACAGGTCTCATTCAAATCTGCATCAAAATATTTTCATAATTTTTGTTAGTGTACGAATAGTTCATTTGTTTTCAATATCATATGTCAAATACCAGTCAATATTGTTTTCAAATACCGTGGTAAAACCTTTTGAAACATGCACAAATCTATCCATTAAACATACAAATCCACAACAAATCAAACAGAAGCATCACAACATATCTTTTGTTCTGTTAAACATAACTTTTAATCTCTCATATGATCACATAAATTATCACAACATCAAAAATTATCAAAAATTAACTAGTAAAACACACTAATAATGATTCTATAACAGTAAAAACTAAAGTATTCATTGTTTTAGATGTCGATTGTTTCATTTTCTGTGTGCTTTATGTGATTTGCACGGTTAAGTCAAATACAAATATCACTAGTGATAATACACATATACATTTCAATTTCAAATATCATTGGTGATACACACGTATGATACTTTTCACTCACACATTTCAGCAAACACTTGGTGTGCATCCATGTATACAAAGCTTTTTACTCAGAAACTCAACCAAATGTAAACACTAAAAAACACAACCAATAAAACAACTAAATAATTAGTCGGAAGCATTGTACCTTCATCTCGAGATTCAGCAGGTTCATTTTGAACCGGTTTTTTTCGTGGATCTGCCTGTGCACTCGATGATTCTTCCATTTTTGTGTTTTATTGATGATTTGAACGGTTAAAATCAGTTGATTTTGAGTTTTTGTTGCAGTTTTTTAATGGTTGTTAGAGAGAGAAAGTGAGATTTTTGTATACTGATTTTGTTGAAAGTGAGAGGTGTAGGGGTGGGGTTGTTGGGGTAAGTTTGGTGAATTGGCAAAGTGGTCCCTCCGTGTTTTTTATTCTTGAATCTTGTTTTTTGATCCAACAGTTGTGGGTCGTCACTCGGTATGTATGAAATTTTAAGTCTTCAAAATAAAACGCCTCAAACATGCACTTAGCGATTAGCGAATTAAGGAAGAGCTAGCCTGACATTGACGAACCATCTTATCCCTACTATATATATAAAAGAGAAATTTTTCTTTAAAATTTAAAAATTAAGTAATGTTTAATTACTAATATATTCTTGATTAAAAATGATAATAATATCTACTATTAAATTAATAGTTTAAATATTATTAACAATCAAGCTTTTATCATTTTTCATTTTTAACTTATATACTTTTTTTTTCTCGCAATAACTACAAATTGAAACCTTAAGTGATGCATCAAGAGTTGCACCAAACCTACAAATTATTTGTCGATATACACTGTCATTACGCGTGATTATTCGTCTAGTCGTTGTTTAAATTTAAAGCAAAACCGGGCTTAACTTCAATAATGATAAAAAGTAAGATTCCATTAAGATAAGAACAAAGACTAAAGAGATATAGAAGACGAGTATCACGTAGTAAGGGACAAATGTGTGCTCAAATTGCAACTATCATGTGCTGTTTTACGGCCAAAATTTAGAAAATACAAAATTGTGGTGAAAATGTTTCATTTATAAAATATGTTAATGATACAAATTGATTTGTTATAGGTTTAATTGTTAAACATATCACTGAAAACTAGTTATAATACATGTGCACGCACATGGTTTTTAAAATTTTGTTTTGATTATGTATTATTATCGATTAAGAAATTAATCACTTAACATGTTTCAATTGGTTTTACTTGGTAGCTTTGAAGATTGATTCATTTCTTTGATTATGAATAACCACCGTACCATGTTTACTAATGTACCTTTTTGTTTAGAAAATTGCATTTTCATAAGTTTGTGTTACTTACTTTTCATGTTTGATCATAAAATTACTAAATTAACATAGATGCTTACACTATACCTTCTTTATTACAAAAAGAGAAACAAAAAAAGATGTGATGGGTAGAACTCAAATTTAATCTTACGTTTATGTCTAATTTATAAAAATAATTTTTCTCTAAGACCGAACTATAAAAGAAAATTATAATTACTTGTATAAGTAAATTATAAATGCATGAAAAAAATGACAAAGAGTACATTCGCAAGTCTTTTTTGATTGTTTGAATCCTTACCGACCTTTCACTGTAGTGCAACTTTCTTTACAATTCGTCTAGATCATCAAGGTAAAAGACACCCATATTTTAGACCGTTGGTTGATACCCATAGTGTTATTAATGACAGTAAACACCTGCTAAGTTTCATTAACTCATTCAAAGACACCTGTTAAGAATTCCTATCATAAAATTCCCCATATAAGCACTAAAATACATCTCTGGTACATTAAAATACATTCATGTATTATCTAAATCAGTAACTCAACTTAATTATACATTCATACCTTGAGCAGGCGTAGAAAATCCTTCCGTGACAATCATGTGTTGATACTTAATCATCTTCTAAAAACGCACACAACAAATTGCATTGCACTTTAGTGTGTGTGATAAGATCATAAAACTACAAAAACCACTTACATGTTGCATTACAGTAAGGATAACAACAAAGTTAGTTATAACATCCGTGATTACCAACTCAATAACATTATCGCAGTATAGTAACGTAATAACCTAGTTAAACTATATATGCTTGCTTAATAATTCTCATGTACATACTTTAATACCTTTACAACGGCCAACTATTACACTTTTTTTTGATGAAACATCACGTCAATGAATAAAGTTAGGTTATCACCTACATTTTTTTTAAGGTGATTGTTATCAAATAAGAATTGTGATGCGGCATTTTTTTATATAATTTAAAGAAAACACCTTCTAAATTAAACAATGACTATCTAACATTTTTTTTTAAATAATTAGCTTTGTATAATGTTTTTAACTGGCAGACATGCTGAGGTTGATGTTGATGTTATTGTTTAACTTTAACTATTGATATCATGTTGTACAAAATGTGCGAATTTAGTAGCACATAATGAGCGTTAATGAAGTTAAAATATGCTTCGTAAAGTTTTTAAAATGTTTTTATTGATATTAAGATAGATATTTTAAATAACAATTTCATGGGTCGTTGTTATAAGTAGAATCACGTATATTTATTTTCATATCATAGTAACTCGTGCTTACCATTTGATATTTATATTCCCGTTACTAATAATTTGGCCGTATTTAATATTTAAACTTGTGTATGCATAAATTAAACTTTTAAATAGAATAACATGAGTCGTTATTTAAAAAAAATATTCAAATGGATGAAAGTCTATAACTAACAATATTAAAACTAATTCGCATATTTACAAAATTTTGTAATTTAAATAGATGAAAGTCTGAAACTATACTAATAATTATGTCATTTTAAACAAAGTTCGTATTATAAAGTATAAGGGGTATAAAGTGTAAGGGGCTATTTGTGTTTTTTTTTAAAGTTATTAAAAACATGGAAACTTGTAATTTTACACTTAGCTCCATATATTTTATTTTATTTTATGTAAAATTCAACCACTAAAGTTTTATTAATTACTTCCTCTTTTTTTAAGTTTTTGTTTTCATAAATTTGACACCTATATTTTTATGAATTTTTTTTCTTAACCAAATTTCTCCACCAAATTTATTAAGTTTGATCAAAATCAATTTAATTTTGACTTTCTATTGACCAATCATATTGCTCGATTTCGTCTACGTGGCAAAATCGAGCTCTCCTATTGGTCTAATTATTTTTACAATGAGAAGGGTTTTGCAAAAACACTCCGAAATGATGTAATTCTTTTATTATATAAAAGATATCACAAAATGGAAAAACAAAATATAATAAATACAAATTGCCAAGACTTAAGAAGATTTGGACGTCTAATTTGAGAGAACTTATTCAATGGTCTATAGTCTTGTAAGTTTGATATAGTCCACACAAATATATATCTTATCCCATCAAAAAATATTAGAAGATAGAAAAGGATGTCTGATGAATACAAGCCTTTAAGACTCACGAGTCTCTTAACGACTGATTGATGATGGTTAACTTCAATTCTACATAATTATTTCCGCAAAATAGGCAAATTTATTTTTTTTGTATTTTTGAATGAACAAATGAGGCACCAATTTAGGACCACCCACTTGACGTTGGTTGGACATATAATATCACTTTATGGCTTTAATTTTCAAATGTCGAGACTTTGTAGTAGTATTTAGTCAAGTGCCAAAGCATGTATAATCTGGTACTGATCACGAACATTGTCAAAGAGGTGGTCTTCAAAGAAAGGTCGTGTTGGGTTTAAAAATGAATATTGAGTTAAAGTTGCTTGTGACACTAACCTTTTTTTTGTGATTATGTGTTACAAAATATTGAGCTAAAGATATGCCAAGAATGTCATGCTTACGCCACTATTCAACGTGTACCAAAACATAACCTCATCCCCGTTATTACACAATGGCCATTCCATCAATGGGACATTGGCATATGCAGACTGTCCAGCTACCCCTGAAAATGTCAAACACATGATTGTAGCCATTGACTACTTCCCCAAATGAGTCGAAGCAAAACTACTAGCCTCCATCACTTCAAGAAAAATCTTAACATTCGTCTATGATCAAATTATCCCTTGATTCGGCATGCCACAAACACTCATCATTGATTACGAAACCCAATTACGAAACCCAATTCGTCACTGAACCATTTAAATCATGGTGCGAAAATCAGGGTATCCTCAGGGCTACTACATCTCCCTATATTTCCAATCCAATGGTCAGGCGGAGGTAGCTAACAAAGAAATTGTAAAAGGGCATCGAGAAAGAATGTAGGAACACAAGACTTGTTAGGTGGATGAGTTCTCAAGCGTACTATGGCCACACATAACCACGCTAAAGGAAAGCACAGGCGAAACACCCTTCATCGTTAACCATAGCAACTTTTCCTTTAATATATTGTTGCATGCTCTGACTTTATATAGGTGAACATTTGGTCAACATTACTGGCTTCAAGCCTTGAAAGAAAGCGTGCTTCAATATAACGGTTAATAAAGAGCATCTTATTATCAGAAAGATGCATCAACACGCAATATAATTACCAACATGGTTTCACTAAGGTACAACGCTTTGAATGATCTCAACTCTCTTAACTCTTAGGTCGCTTAACCCAACAAAGCAATGATATTTTTCTCAAATACATTAAAATGAAAGTAGTTTCTATAACTCCTAATGTTCTGAAAATCAATATATACAAAACAAATCCTTAATTTTCTTAAGGCCAAACTTGACCGAATACATCTCTTTTCTTATATTGTCGATCCCACGACCAAGGAACATCTGCACAGTAAACAAACGTCCAGTTTTAACAAAGGGGATACATTAATTAGTTTCCTAACCAGCGTACTAGTCGTTTCATGGTAAAGGGTAAGACACAAGATTTATCAAAAAAAGATGTTTGAAGAGTTTCTCTTTTAATAAGAAATGATCCAAGTCTAATAGTCTGAAGAGTTGATAATTCAGAGAACATATTGGGATATACTTAAAAATACATTAAACTGAGAAATGAATACACGTAACCTTCAGAAGTGTAACGCTGCGGAGGCAGTTCATAAGGCACAGGCAACGTAATCACATCCGGCAAATCCATTCTCTTGCTATGTATTGAAGCCAATGAAACAAGCTTTGTTCTTTTTGCTTCAGGAGTTTTTATAGATGGCCCACATTTATTCTGAAACTAAAAGTTCAGATAATATAACAGTCCAAGGAAACAAATACTTTCCATACAGGAGGGAATTTCAACCCGTTACTTATGATTGGTGAATCTGGATAATCTATAATTTCTAACAGATCAAAATTCACCTACAGTTTATTGTCAATGCATACAACCTACTAAATCACTTATATACTATGGCAAAATATTATTATTCATTCTTGTATTCTTGTAATAAACAAAATTATCTACTATTATCTAACAAAATGACTTTTAGATCAAATCCAACCAGATAGCCAACCCTACTATTTTGCCACCTTTAAAATTTTGCGATATAAATGAGAAATGTAGAAGTAAACAGGGAAACTGTAGTAAAAGAGCAAAGAGGTTGAGAGATGTGCTATATTACCTCCGATGTGCTCCCATTTTCAGTACATGAAAATGCATGAGCTTGCGTGGCTGACGATGGTAAAAAGAGTACCCCAAGCTGCAAGGGATAAAGCAAGATAAAAGAATGAGGACTGTGAGATAATGATTTCTTTTTATACTCCATCTGTTACATGAAATTTGCAATCATGGTATTAAAGACTTTTTACTGCAATAACCTATTTGTGCTTTGTCATCATCACAGAAACAGTTAATTACCAAAATCGACAAAATCTATTACCAGTCACGCGCCATGGGTTACAAATTTCACAAACTATATCTTTCAAAACTGACAAAAAGCTGTTAATCATTCATGCAACCATGCTCTTAGATGTAATGTCTACAAAATCCGATTTTTGGTATTTTCTAGGAACTGCAGATAATAACAAGATGAGTATATGTACGTCAACTACGCAAATAATTATATTTGTCTTTATTATTAGTAACCATTAGGAAAAAAATTGTTATATTTCGTCCGGTCTGTATCATTTTCTTAACATCATTAATAAAGGGTGCTTTTAATATACGAGGGTTTACCAGTTTCTCTTATCACTAATATACTCAGTATCTTGTTTGAAAATCAAAAGCAAATGTGAAAGGTTTTATGCGACGAGGACATAAAGTATCAAATACCTCGTATGAACGAATCATCAATTGAGTATTGTTTTTCTGAAGGGCACCCCAGGCAGCTTTACTGAGGTTTGATGAAGTTAGCAAGAACCATCTGTAAAAAATTGAAATGACTATATAGTCAACAAATCATGCCCCAGCTCGACAAGGAAAATGAACGGAAAGACAAGAAACAATACAGGCACTTACGCAAGGTTTTGACCATTATAACGGGTGAATGTCTTTATATGAGGCATTGCACGACTGAAGCACAGAAACAAAATATATATCAGTAAAGGTGGCAACTTGGGGGGATCGGGTAGTGGGTCAAAACATGTACGGGTCATGGGTTAAGTTTTGATACATGCCAAAAGGTATGGGGATGACCAACAGACCTTTTTGACCCTTTTTTTCTTAGATTCAGTAATGTATCAAAAAATAGCGGGCCACTTTGAAACTGTTCGATTCTTTTTATCTGTTCCATACTTAACCAAGAATTTAAAGTTTTCCAATTGGACTGTTAAATGAAATATAATCCGAATCAACCCATTTCTAGGTAGATGGGTAGAATTTGCCACCTCTAATATCAGTATCCAGCACAAATAATTACAGGTGCATAATAAACGCCATCCTTCAACTTGGAGAGAATACAATCTAGTATAATTGCATGTCTATGAATGTATTACGACAAAGGCTTTAGTGTAAGCTGCAAAAGAATCATGAGTTCAAACAACAGGCATATTCAATACCAGCGACCGGAGTGGCTTGCTTTCCATTTTGCCCAATATTTCTTCAAGAATGCTTTCTCTACGTTCTTTTGAGGGCTTGGAACACAGCTCCCAGCTGCATAACCCTGTAAGTACAAGAAATGATGCATAAAAACCTAAACTTGATAACAACATAAAGCAAAAGTACAAACTTAAAGAGCTACAGCTTCTTTATCAATGCACCGTATTCACTGAAGAGGAACCACAATCATTCTTTTAATCTTACACGATATAAATTGGAACTTATATTTTCAGGGAATGGCAAAAAGGAGCAGACTATGATCCAAGGATATGTAATAAGATAGTTGTCAAATCTGTGTTCATCTGTTCCTTCAGCTCATATAAGGTTTTTTTAACTGTATGCAGGGATTAATTATTAGACTAAAGACCATCATGAGTAGAAGCGGCAACTGGGTTGGGTAAGTGGGTAACACATATAAAATGGGTTCAGAGAAAAAGGGTACGATTTAGAATGAACCATTTTAATAAAGGGGTCAAACGGACACGTGACCAAGAAAATTTCCTTTTTGTTAGCATATTATAAAAAGCAATATACTAAAGCAATTTTAAAGTGTATTTTAATTACTAAAAATAAAAATATATAGCATCAGAAGTTTGAAACTATTACAATGACCATGTAACTTTTTAAAGCATTACAAGTTTACAATATCTTGTAAACCGTTTAATGCAAGAAATTATATGATTATGTTAATAAACTAATTTTTGTGATCATAATTAGTAGTTTAATTATTAGAACATTTTCAAGAAAAAGGACAAAACTTTTCGTGAGTCAACAGAACTGGTTGAGCCTGCAAGTTCTTAAGAGCTTAGTTTTAGCCCAATTAGACCCATTTGGATATGTTGTTTTATCCAAACAAAAAAGAATAGCAATAAAACCTACAATGACCGAGTTCGCCTATTTCGGCTTAACTGTCTGTTTTGACAATGAACATTGTGCATATTACCTCTAGAGAACACCTGATATCCTCAACAGTGGGCCATACAATTAGAGGTTCCCCCAGGCCCAAAGGCTTCTTATCGTCGGATACTCCTGATGACATTGAAAATGCGAACTCAGTCATCCACTTTTCATCTAAAGAACCCAGAGACGAGAACTGTCACAATGCAGAAATATCAGTACATTAAAAGAAAGATCGGTACGTCTAAAAGATTGTAGCTTCATTGTCAGCAGAAAAGCAGTACGCGCTTCACACCTGATAAATAAGAGGCGAATTTTGAAACTCCTTATCAAAAACACACTCTTGCAGAACTGATCGCAGCTTCATGTGCCCCCATTTCTTAATATTTGAACCTGTATGATATCCTGGTACTGACGCTATTAACCTCACCTGAAGTTAAAAGCACCTTTCAGAAGGATGTTTAACGGAAAAAATCTGAGATTGCATACTAATACTAGCAATGACNACGTGACCAAGAAAATTTCCTTTTTGTTAGCATATTATAAAAAGCAATATACTAAAGCAATTTTAAAGTGTATTTTAATTACTAAAAATAAAAATATATAGCATCAGAAGTTTGAAACTATTACAATGACCATGTAACTTTTTAAAGCATTACAAGTTTACAATATCTTGTAAACCGTTTAATGCAAGAAATTATATGATTATGTTAATAAACTAATTTTTGTGATCATAATTAGTAGTTTAATTATTAGAACATTTTCAAGAAAAAGGACAAAACTTTTCGTGAGTCAACAGAACTGGTTGAGCCTGCAAGTTCTTAAGAGCTTAGTTTTAGCCCAATTAGACCCATTTGGATATGTTGTTTTATCCAAACAAAAAAGAATAGCAATAAAACCTACAATGACCGAGTTCGCCTATTTCGGCTTAACTGTCTGTTTTGACAATGAACATTGTGCATATTACCTCTAGAGAACACCTGATATCCTCAACAGTGGGCCATACAATTAGAGGTTCCCCCAGGCCCAAAGGCTTCTTATCGTCGGATACTCCTGATGACATTGAAAATGCGAACTCAGTCATCCACTTTTCATCTAAAGAACCCAGAGACGAGAACTGTCACAATGCAGAAATATCAGTACATTAAAAGAAAGATCGGTACGTCTAAAAGATTGTAGCTTCATTGTCAGCAGAAAAGCAATACGCGCTTCACACCTGATAAATAAGAGGCGAATTTTGAAACTCCTTATCAAAAACACACTCTTGCAGAACTGATCGCAGCTTCATGTGCCCCCATTTCTTAATATTTGAACCTGTATGATATCCTGGTACTGACGCTATTAACCTCACCTGAAGTTAAAAGCACCTTTCAGAAGGATGTTTAACGGAAAAAATCTGAGATTGCATACTAATACTAGCAATGACGCAATGTTTAGTTATGTGTGAGCATATTTACACTTTACGTAGAAGGGAGAGTTACCGTTGCACTGCTGTAATCAAATCTTTTAAAAAAGGATGAGTTGAAACTGACATTGCCTAGTTCCGGAAGTTTGACTGAAAACTCAGGCCACTGCAGTATTGAAAAATGTAAGTACAAATATACGTCCAAATAAAGATAATGATTTTGCAGAGAAATTATGATGACACTATTAAGGGAAAACTACATTTAGACGGTTAGACCACCAACAGTATGAAACTTAGCACCGACAGCGTCAAACAAATACCAGCATATTTTCCTTCTCATCAGCTTTAGAAGCTTCTAAAGAGCATAATTGCCTAAGAAGAAATTATTTGTGTGTGTAGTATCCTAAATCAAGTTTTTGGATACAACATCAGCTTTTGAGGAGAATATAACATCAGTTGTACTTCCTTTGTCCATCCATCAAACTTGTAGAGGTGGTGGTAAGTCAGTCTTAGCAAAGTTAGAATACTACGTAGTAGTATACAAAATATGATAAGATGTATAACCTAATGAAAGAAATTGACAACATGTGTGTGTTAAACAAAAGCTGTGGGTACACAAGAACAGAAAATATATTGAAAAGAGAGATGAAACTTGCTATATTTCTCTTTTTTTACTTTACATGAAGTCAAATTCTTAGTTCCACATGCATGGATATTGAGAAATGCGAAGTGTTGCACAATATTGCCCTCAAAGTGTCATCCAGAAGTAAAACTGAACACACGATAGAAAATGGAAGTTTCATGCAAAGTGTTGCACAATAGTGCCCTCAAAGTGGCCATATCATCACTTGACCAGTTAATAAGGTCAGATTACCATAAATCTTTTGACAGTTAGTTACCTTAAACAAATTTTGAAACTTTGATGGGTTTCTCTACCTGAAAAACAGTTGGTTGCCGTAAATAAAAACTTTTGACACTTTGATGGTTTTCTCCGTGCAACAAACAGTTGGTTATCTTTTCTACAAATGCATTTGGTGAACTATAGCAATATAATACCTTGAGTGCACTAAGATAATCAACCAGGTCAGTTTCAAAGGCACTTCCTGTGTTTAAATTATCTTGTTTCTTCCATGGGAAATCTTGCATCCACAGACCCTGGCTTTTGTTATTCCAGTCGACATATATCAAGTTCGCAGTATGGACAATAATTCTGACCCCTTGAGGATATACCAAAAACATGGCTTTCGAGTGGTGTGTCCCCCATGCGATTGGTAATGGGGGTTTGTGCAAAATCCAATTCGCAGGTTTGCTTCTCTATAAAACAATAAGTAATGATATAAGTGAGATTTGGTTACACCTGCAGGAAGCTTCAAATGAATATTTGCTAACTAAGACCGACACATACCTTCATATTCTCCAGCCTGCCATCACTTTCACCATGAACCACCAAAACCTGAGGGATGTTCTTTAGAGTTGGACATGCTACACCAAATTAAAGAAATGCTCTTTTTCATAAGTGATTTGAATTGAAAAAGAAAAAACTAAGTGGGAGTATAAATAGAAGAATGAAAACATTTAAGATAAGGATAACACATTTGTAGATATGCTTAATAGTAGATGTAACTAAATTTGACCAAAATAAAACATGTAGTTATGATCTGAAAACCATCAAGAGGAGCAATGGAAGTTCTTAAGAAGTCCAAATGGGGGATTAGAACATGAAATGATACGATAGCTATAACTGAACAAAATATCCGTAAGCATGAATGCATGACAACATTAATCCACTTCACAGCACACACACCACAACACACGTGAGTAGATGTTAACCTGAAAGTAACCAGTCCATATCAACCATGTAGTTTGAAAGAACAGCAACAAGCACATTCCCCTAACAAACACACAGATTTTAAAACAGTTAGCCTTCGGGTAACATCAAAGCTAAAGCAATAAGATCCAACCCCACGTGATTCAAGGGTGAAAAAGAATAATTAGCAACTGATCAATGCCTGATTTCTCTATCATCCCAAGGGAAGATGATCAATCTAGATAGGTATGCCCCAAAGCTTAAAATATGGCTTTTGGATAGAAGCACGTTATATCAGAGTGTTTCGTGACCAAAAGTTCATAGGACGTAGGACAAAAGTTCAAGTATTGGTCATTTTATAAGCATAAGCCTTCAGCTAAGCTCAACCAAAGCAATAAAACCCAAATTCGACATAATCTAAGGGTGAAAAGGTGGCTAAAAATTACACAGGGCCATACTTCTGTCATTGTCATCTCAAGGTTACTCTAATTGGTAATGTCATTATGTGGTTGTTAGTTAGTTTAAGGCAGGAAGCTGCTTATTTCAAGGTGTCTAGTAATTAACCTAAAATCTTTTATAAATAGATTTAACTGAAATTTTCCAACAAATAAGTATCTCTTAAGAGTATATTTGCATTATCAAAAAATAAGCAAATCCAAACGCTAATTCCTGAAGCTCTTATTATTTAAGCACAGCTTATATAAGCAATTAAAGCAGAAGCAAACGCAGAAAATATAAGCAGTCCCAACACCCCAAATAAAAGCATAGAAATTTACATCTATCGATTTCAATGCCAAGAATTCAGTAGAGGATCAAGGATAGCTCATCTTAAGTTATTGTAAATCATCATGAAAGAAAACTAGCACAATACATAACAGATAACCATGACAAGACGAAATCTAACTTAATCCGCATTGATGTTTTGAGATCACATTTAAGCTAACAGATTACGGAAAAATCTATGTACTACAAAGATATGGCCCTCTTCTGTGACCTTCGATTTATGATTGTATAGGCAAACATGTGACTAAAATACGTTCCTAAAAAGTCCCTTAATCACATTGCACTTGGCAGAATATAAATGGAAGTACCTTTTGCTGTCACTTACGCTAAAGAATGGTTAGTTACCTGAATCACATCCCCAACTGACACAGAACTAGTATTAGCCCATGGTTGCAGGCCTTTCACTCGCATAAGTCGAAAGGTCGATGACATTTTATCCTTTGGGGGCTTGAAATAGCGGATTGCCTCAACAGAGCTTTCTGTGTCTTGGATATCACCGTTCATCTCAGTCTGCATGTAAAAAAGAGGAATAGATAATTTATATGAATCAGCAGCTAAACCAAATAACACAACATTAAACCATTTAGGAAAAGAATTAATTTGAATAAGTTAATCCTGCAATACTAGTACAAAAAGTACCTGCAATCTTCTAGCAAGAGACTCATCTTCTGAAACTTGTCGCAGACGCTTTTGTTTAATTGACTCATCCTCAACTTTATCAATAAGAGGTCTTTTCTGTGTATTTGGGGAAGATCTTTTAGTTACACCGTCAAAAGCTTTATACTTATATAAGTAGTGCCCAGGGATTAATTCTATAATATCACCATCTCTAATTGTCAGCTTTTCTCGAGATAAAAGCTTCTTCCTTTGATCCTTAGATCTAATGACAACTGGGTTCGTTCCTTCCTACAAGTCAATTCAAATGTCAAAAAGTTATTGCATTTTCAACATCCTTATATAAACATTTATCAAAAAAGAGCACCCAGGTATTCTTCCAAACCCACTCCTTTGGCCTAGCAACATTTTATAGTATTTTTGTTGCTGCCTACATTTAAACACTAAATGCCAAATACAAAACCTGTATAGCAATATTTGCCGGGGTATCGTCCCTTTTACCCAAAAAAAAAAAAAAAAAAAAAAAAAAAAAAAAAAAAAAAAAAAAAAAAAAAAAAAAAAAAAAAAAAAAA
>LBNU01024851.1:64241-83668 GCA_014162995.1 Artemisia annua | reverse complement strand
TAAACCATGTCCTTTAGTAGGTCCCAATGTTATGTTTGTGAGAGAACTTTACCGGTAAAGTTCATATGAATTTTAGAGGATCCCAATCTTTTTTTGTATCTATTTTTTGTACTTTTTTTCTACTCGGACTAATCACTTAGTTTTATTTTTGAAGACTTTCATATTGTAATTATAGTGATGGTATTATTGTTTAATATTAGCATGAAAAATCAAATAAAATGTAAGCATATACAAATTCGAATACAGAGCATCTAAAACAAAGACTATAAATCTTACACCATTAGATTATTAACAAAAGAAACAGCTTTTTATTTCAACTATTCCACACATTCATTGAGAATTACAATTGTTTATCATCGAAAGAAAAGTAAAAGACTACATTTCTCCGAAAAAGAAAATTTGCATTTCATATCATGCAAATATAGTTTTACAAATGGACGTTAATAACGCCGCCATAAAAGCATGATCAAGATCATCTACAGTTGGTGAGAGTGTCCCCTCATAATCTAAGAAGATATCAATCTTTTTATCTTTTACACGATTTATGATGTGATCAAAAGAGTTGACAGCTGACGGGTACTTAAGCTGCAAAACAATGATAATAAAATACCATTAGAACATAATACTTAGTGAAATATATATACTACTACGCAACCAACTAATCGAACATATTAAATTAAAGGTAGCTGATCTAAATTAAAGGTAGTTGATCTGAACATATTAACACCACCTTAACCAACACGCCCCAGCTCAACACCCATTGCACACGACCCAGAATCAGACCTGAATCGCAGCCCGAAACAATTACGCCTTTCATTCTGACACCCACCCCTAACCAAACTTGTCGTACACTTCATCACGTACAGAATAAGTGTCCAACAATAGGAAGATACTTACTAGTTATTGGGCACTTATCCGCTTCAAACTTTTTTATAATTCTTTTGATATCAAACTCTTAAAGTACAACTCTAAACACAAAATTCTTTCTGTAAAACAGGAAGATATAAAAACATTCTAAGATTTAGTCATGTCCAGAATACGAAACGGAAATCCAAAAAGATGCCACAAAGCCCAACCCACGACTACTAAATCCAACTTCCAAGTATGGATCTCACTTATTCCAGATATGAATCAAAAGATGAATTAGAAATAGTACTCGCTTAACATACACCTAGAAAAATTTAGAACAAACGTAAATGTTTGACTTTTTTATCTCAAAAAGTAGTGTTTTTTTGTTTCACGAAATCCACACTATATTCTAAACTCTAAAGATGAAGAATACGTAACACACATATTCTATACTTCACATTTTAGTTCCAACCTTCCTTATTGAAGTTTATGTAGTTATCCTGATTTTTATGAGGTTTTCATGATAAGTACTCAACTTAGATGATATTATATCATTTATATGATGTAAAAAGAAAAACAAAATCTCAGATTTATGAATAAATATATAGATATGTAAAATAACTTAGATCTGTAAGAAAATATATAGATCTATAAAAACCTTTAGACTTGAAGATATAGATATAAGAAAAAAACCTCGTAACTTGTAAAAACCTTCCTAGATGTGGGGTATTTCGGTTGTGATGGTTCCGGTGATGCAGGGTTTAGGTGGTGGAGCGGGGTTCGTGATGGCGGGTTTTTTTGGTGGAGGGAGGTTCGGTGATGGCGGGTTTAGGCGATGGAGGGGCGTTCGTTGATGGCGGGTTTTGGGTGGTGGGTTATGAACAAAGAAGATGAATAAATGGTGGTGGTGGTGTGTTGTGTTAGGCTAGTCGGCAAGAGGCAGGTGAGCCTCTCACCATGCTACATTCTCACTTGTGACTCCCTTGCCTTGCTTCCCCTCTTACGCGCGAAATTAAGTTCCCAAGGTGAAATAAGGTGAGCCGTTCACCTTGCAGTGTTTGAAAAAAAAGGGCCCCACTCAAATGTTTTAATTTTTTTATTTGGTTTGTGAGTGTATGTGGGGTATTTAGTAGGGTATATTTTTATAAATGGGGTATTTTAATGAAAGGTGAGCTTAAGGTGACCTTGCTCACAAAAAAGTTAGTGGAAGTGAGAGGAGATAAAGCTGAGGTGGCGCTGAGGTGTAAGGTAAACTTGGTGTTGCCTTGCCATCCAGCCTTAAGGTGAGAGTATGTATTTGTTTAGATAAAGAAGTGTAAATGGGTGTGTGAGAGTGTATGTTTGATTTTGGATAAAGAAGATGAAGTAGCTGAGTATGATTTTCTTTTGTATAAAATGTAAAATGAAAATGTACATAGCTACAGTAAATTACAGTAATCCAACACAGAACAAAAAGCTAAAAACCAAAGATTCGGACAAAATTGCCCTCATGTGCTGCGCATATGAGGACCGAGATAACTAGCAAAACTATCGTTCATTAGAAAATTGGACCGGCGCGTAATATTTTCGAGATCGTGGACTAAAAAGGCAACAATTCCAGTTTTTGGATGTCGTATGAAATCCGACATAAGTTCAGGGACTAACGGTGAAATTTTCTCTTTTTTAAATTCACATATTTCTATCAATATGTGACACGTCATTTTGTAAAAAAAGAAAAAAATCATTTGCAAAGTTTTTGCATATGTGAGTTAAAATTAAAAATTGAAGGGTGAAAAAAAAATAACCAAGCATTTTAGAATGAGAAGGGTAATTAAGTCATTCTTATTTGAAATATGTGGCTAAAAATCCTCTCATTCTTTTCAATTTAGTTTTTCTCTTCAACGAATCAATTATAGATGTAGCATCCCTCGTTTAAAATTACATACAATATATTTTAGACACACTTGTAAAAATAGATAAATGAAAATATACAACTATATAATGCATGTGTACAAATCAATAACATATGCATGCAAATAAGTTCCTTTAAAAATATGGTCATATAATTTGAGCCAAAGTGAGAAAACAAACCGAAAAAACAATAACCACACCGGAAATAATTAAATTGAACATTGCTATTCTAAACACCAAATTTTAAAAGTTTGAAGATTAAACGTTGAAAATGTTCATGAACTAAATAAAAAACATATACTTTTAGACGGTACACTAATCACTATAATAATTACTTAATTAGTACATAATTTTCAGTTATAATATATAACATTCATTGAAGTGTTTTGAGAGTCGGTAATCTTCTGAAGCCGCCGACTTGGAGGTTGGCTTGAGAGAGTAGGGCGGCTTGGGTGCATTGTGGAGCTGCGGCTTGAGCCGGCACTATTCACACGTTGAGCCGAGCGGACGGCTTAAAGGGATTAACATAATGCTTAGTGGGTGGCTTAGTGGGTTTTTTCAAAAGTCACACACACATTGTGGTGAGGTGAGTAAATTGGAGGTGAAATTTAGTTTTTGCAGCAAATACTGTTATTTAGGGTTTCATTGTTTAGCTGGTAAAAGGTTAAATTGTTTTAGGGGTTTTGGTTGGAATGATAAGTATACTTGGTTATGGTTCTTGTTTTTAAAATTTGATTTGCATGCTGTGATTTAGAATTTATGACTGATGTGAGTGGTACTTGATTGGCTATGATAGTTCGGTCACCAGTAAGTCATTATTTTGGTTTTTTAATGATTATGCTTGCTATATTATTATTGTTAGCTTTAATTTAGCGAGTTAATCGATGTGTTAGGATTTTATTTTTATTTATTTATTTATTTATTTTTTATTTTTTTCAGTTCAGCTTGCTTGGTTTTGTATCTAAGTTTGAATTTTTTTAAGGTCTTTGGTTTGGGTAATGTGTAGTGTATATGGTAATGTTTGATGTTTATAATTTAATTTGCATGTTGCGTTTTGCAGAGTTTATTGATGATATAGTTGGTGGTTGCTTGGCTATGATGATTCGATTACCCGATAAGTGACAAGTTTGGTTTATGATTGATTGTCCTTGCTGATATGGGGGTGGTTGTTTGGCTATGATTCGATCACCTTGTGTAACACCCCTTGAACGACTCGACTAAAAACGTGAAAATTTTTCGCAAAAAGTGTGCCCGAAAATTGACCCACTGTTACTCTTTTACAATCTGACCAAAATATACAATCAACTAGACTTTGAGATTATTGGCCTTTAGATTAGAGGCGCTTCGCTGTCTTTGATTGGATGGAAATAGATACCCTAGTACGAGAGGACTGGGTTGGGCCAACCTATGGTGTACCAAATGAAACTAGACTCAATTACCTTCGAAATGATGGGTGACACGACCCGTGACGACTTACGGTTTAAAACGTATGATTTTTCGAACATTGACAAAAATCTGCCAAACAACCTGATGTGTACCATACGCCCTTATGCCCAAGGTTTAGAAGGGCGTATGATCTGGTACTCAGAGTCACACCTCGCCAAGGCGGAAACGCGAGTGTGTAACTTCATGGATATCATCACAAAACATGGTGTCTAAATAGAGAAAATACAACATGCACATAAATAGAGCAAAGTACAAACACGAAGTGTTGTAACAATACCCCAAGATAAAATAACCAAACCAAAATCCAAAGGTATCTTCAATAGATATGAAAGTACCAAATGAAAAACATAATCGTATCACAACCAAATCCAAATAATGTCAAATCCAAACATAAAATAAAGTCTTCATATGCAACTAAGTCTCGCCTAATTGCTGCCCTCAACTTTGGCCTTAGAATGCTCACCTGAAAATGATGCTTAAAACGTCAACATAATGTTGGTGAGATTCATAGGTTTAAGACACACATACACTCTCAAGGCAACCAGTTCACTGTCATCATAAAAATATAGCTGGACGAATAATTATAGTTATCATATAAGCTAACATGCAATCACACAAGATAAAGCCAACCATTTGGGACGGAACGTGTCCCCCGCTCCAATATTGACATCAATTAGGTCGCATGTGCGAGCAACAGGATAAGCATCCTCCCAATTGAGTCACTGATATGCATGCCTGATAATTCACGATAATCTCATCACAACATATAATCATCACACCGTAATAATCATCACACATAGCATTCATACGATAACATTATAAGTCCAAGCCCTTTTTAAATCACACATAATCACAGTAACTCAAACCATTTAAGACAAGCATCATTCCCATCCCAAGTTTAAAACAAAGTAAAAAGTATGGGACTATCAACTCACCTCAACTTTGCAGCTTCCACAAACACAAATAAGTTCACGTTACACATGGCCAAGCTATAAGCTATAACCCATGTAATACTCATATAATGGATGTCTAAGGTTCATATGACCCACCATGGATCTCCTAGACTCCATACTAAACACCACCAATCACTAACATTCACTAAATCCCTTGCACAAATAATTTCAAAAAACGCAGAATTTTAGGGTACATTTACCCACACAAAATCACGACAAAACAAGCTCCACAACTCACACCAAAAATTCAACATGGTCCTTTATGAGTAGACAAGCTATCTTCAGAAGACCATGCACTCTAAACACACACAAGTACCCATAAGAAAATCAAACTTGACAACTATCCAGATTCGGATCTGAACGCACACCAAAACGTTTTAATCAAAATAAAATACTTCTACAACTTTTTATCGCGAATCCTTTTCGTGAGAGTCTAAGATAACCAAAAACTCAACTTTTCCAGAAGGGCTAACCTAGATATCACTTTTTCAACCACAAATCACTATCAAACTTATACCCAAATTCTGTCCCAGTTTAACAGTTTTAACACTTTAACTTGTAAAAATCAAAAGACCAACTTCCAGACCTCGAAATCAATCGTGGTCGGACTTTTTGGAAAGCTCTTTCTCTGAACTATAATTTAGACTCAAAATTCGTGATCTAACTCATATCCATCTATTAAATATCTTTTGTATCTTTACAGCACTATAATTCTATCCAAACCCTAACTCATTAACTAACATGTTTAATGACTAAATCTCTTTACCAATCATCATAATATTATTAACCAATGATCCCAACATGCTTAACATCATTAATTTACAAAAATTTACAAACCCTAGATCCATCATAGTTAATATTACATGAATTAGAATAGTAATTAACAATTAAACTCATTACGGGTATTGATATTTTACCTTGTTCTTGACTTTAGCTTCAAAATTATAAACCCTAACTTTTTTCCTTCTTTCCTCTTGCTTTGGTCGACCAATAACTAAAAAAAAAACGTTTTGGGGTTGTTGGGTTTGTATATATATTAATTATGGATAATCCTTGGGCCTAAGAATCATATTTGGACTCAAATTGGGTTTCCTTCCCCCCCCCCTTTACCCCAATTGGCCGAATTTTATAATACACATCCATATTTTTATTTTTTTAATTAAAATTAAATATTACACTTAAAACCTTGTACTCTTGATATTTTATAAGAACCCATAACGAAACCTAACGTCTCACGCGATAAACCTTCGTTTTTATGACAACCCGGAAAATTATCATTTTCAAAACAAAGTTTCCAAAAATAGAATTCCACACTCTTTATAAATATAACTCACAAAAACGACCTCCTCGTAACTTACTAACGCTCAAACACTTGAACGCAAACTTGTTACGCAAAACCACGAAATACGAAAACTGCACAAGTCATTTCCACACCACAAAGGCGATCAAAATGAACTTATCCCAACACCAACATTACTCAACTCACAACAATAACACCACGCAAAAGGGATTTAGTGCCAACATTCTTACTTATCACACATATATAATACTTATCTCACACATATACCCCACATAAACACTTAATTCACACCAAACAAAGTCAAATGGATCGAGACTATTAGTCAAACTAATCTGCTAAAATCTCGGTTGTCACATCATCCCCCACTTAGGGAAATCGCGTCCCGAGATTTAACAACTCGTCTCACCATTGTCATCAACAAAGAAACTTTGTGGATACTAAGTGAGATAATACCACGCCATAAAACCATAAATCGCTAGTACTTCTTATGACTGTGTGGAATCCTACCACGCATTACAAGTCATAAAGAAAGTATCGCAAAATATGAACCAAATACTTGAATATACACGATAGAAAACATTCTGATACTCCATCGATACACGAAAATAGATACACTACCCCGATCAATAACACCAATGATCCAAACGAATTCTCACGGTAGGTACGATACCCCCGCATCTAACTTCCACGATCTAAATCCAACTACAAACAATCTACTCACCAATCACATCAGCAAAACAAATTCAGATACTTAGATCTCATCTGATCCTCACGTTCCCAAGTAAACTCAGAACCACGCTTCAAATCTCATCGTACTTTTACTAACGCCATCTTACCATACTTCCGCTCTTAACAACTCAATCCATAATCTCTACAGGTTCCTCGACAAAACGAAGGGTCCTGTTAACCTTAATCTCATCTAATGGCACACGCAAACTAGCATCCGCCAAACACTTCTTCAGATTAGATACGTGAAACGTATCATGCACACTACTAAACTCCTCAGGCAATTTCAACCGATATGCCACAAGTCCACTCCTTTCTGTAATCATGAACGGTCCTACATATCTCGGTGCTAACTTTCCTTTCTTGCCAAAACGCACAACACCTTTCCAAGGAGACACTTTCAACATCACAAAACCACCAACATTAAACTCTAAAGGCTTACGGCGATTATCCGCATAACTCTTTTGATGATCTCTCGCTGCCTTACGTCTTTCTTTAATCTGCAAACTTTACCCGTAGTTTCTCGTTCCAGTTCAGGATCAATTAGTTGGCTTGCTCCAACCTATCCCCGTAGAACAGGTGATATACATTTCCTTCCATACAACACTTCAAACTGCACATTCTTAATACTATACTGATAATTATTGTTATAGGAGAACTCAGCTAAAGGTAAATGCATACCCCAGTTTCCTCCAAAATCAACACACCCATACTTTCAGCATACCCTCCAACGCTTGGTTGTACGCTCACTTAGTTCATTCATTTAAGAATGATAAGTCGTAATCATCTACATACGTGTTCTCAAGCTCTATAAAACATTTACCACAATCGCGAAGTAAGTATTTCATCTTGATATAAGCTGATTGAAGCGACACTTCACGTCTCTTTACCAACCGATCAAATGTAACGTCTTGCTAACTTCTCTACATCAAAATCTCCAGATATTTCTGGCTAGTGCATCATCCTAATAGTTGTTGATATCAACCTTCACCTTCAATCTTATCAAATACTTGCTATGGTATTTGTATTCCTCTTCATACTTGCTCCTCAATACATTTCTTGCTAAGGTAATAATACGTTTTATCCATTCTAGGATGTATCAAATACCTTGCATGATTGATGTCCTTATGCTTCCTTCCAATGGAACCAATAACTGGTCCGTAAAGTACAATCCTCCATATTCATTCCTTTCCATTAGCTGGTCTAAACCATATAATCATTCTTCTTACATGTTCTACTAGTGGAACCCATGTTTGATCAGGAAATATAGTCCACCATCCTCCTTTCTCTCCATTTGTTGATCTAACCCACACATTATCTCAACCATAGCGTTCTCATCCTTGAGAGCTTCCTCTTGCGCTGCCAATATCCTACTCTTAATTCCCGACTGCAACGTCATGCTCATAACTCGCACACGTTTAGGCTTAATCCTCTCTTTCGTACTCAATGCATCAGCCACCATATTCGTTTTTTTTCCAGGTTGATAGCGAATCTCGCAATCATAGTCACTAAACAGTTCAATCCATCTTCTTTGGCGCATATTCAGCTTCTTCTGAGTAAAAATATGCTGAAGACTCTTATGATCAGTGTAAACAATACTCTTCGTGCCATACAAATAATGTCTCCAATTCTTGAGAGCGAATACAACCGCACCAAGCTCTAGATCATGAGTGGTATAATTCTTCTCATGGATCTTGAGTTGTCGGAAAGCATAAGCTATCACTTTCCCTCTCTGCATTAGTACACACCCAAAACCTTGATTCGACGCATCACAATACACACAAAATCATCTGGCCCATCAGGTAACGTCAGAATAGGTGCATTACACAAACTATCCTTCAATGACTGAAAAGCCATCTCCTGTTCTTCTCCCCAAACATACTTCTTGTTCTTCTGAGTCAACAAAGTGAGGGGTTTAACAATCTTCGAAAAGTTCGCTATAAATCTTTTGTAGTACCTAGCCAATCCTAAAAAAAACGTATCTCAGACGGCGTCGTAGGAGCCTTCCAATTCTTGACCGCTTCAATCTTGCTAGGATCCACATGTATACCTTCACTATTTACCACATGTCCAAGAAAATGTACCTCTTGTAACCAAAACTCACATTTCGAGAACTTGACATACAACTTCTCATTCTCTAGCAAATCAAGTATCAACTTCAGATGTTCTCCATGCTCCTCCTTCGTCTTAGAATAGATTAAGATATCGTCAATGAACACAATCACGAACTTATCCAAATAGGGTTTACACACGCGATTCATCAAATCCATGAATACCGCGGTTGCATTTGTCAACCCAAATGGCATAACCGTGTACTCAAAGTGTCCATAACGAATCCTAAAAACTGTCTTCGGAATATCCTCCTCATACACTCTTAACTGATGATAACCAGAACGTAGATCCATCTTCGAGAAAAATCGAAAACCTTGCAGCTGGTCAAAGAGATCATCAATTCGAGGAAGAGGATACCGATTCTTAACCGTTAACTTGTTCAACTCCCGATAGTCAATACACATCCTGAACGAACCATCCTTCTTCTTAACAAACAACATAGGTGCTCCTCACGGGAAATGACTAGGTAGAATAAACCCCTTGTACTCGTAGTAAATCGCCATTCTCTAAAGGGATACGAACCACCTTTTCATGGCATATTACTTCGGCCTTATGCTTAAACAACCAATTCATCCCTATCACCACATCAAAACTTCCATGTCCAAAAAGGTATCAAATCAACCATAAAAGAAATACCCTCTAACACTATAGTACACCCACGAACAACTTTATCAACCTCTACTCCTCTACCGCAAGCTATTTCAATCACAATAATCATCCAGCGAACTCATNCTTTTCATGGCATATTACTTCGGCCTTATGCTTAAACAACCAATTCATCCCTATCACCACATCAAAACTTCCATGTCCAAAAAGGTATCAAATCAACCATAAAAGAAATACCCTCTAACACTATAGTACACCCACGAACAACTTTATCAACCTCTACTCCTCTACCGCAAGCTATTTCAATCACAATAATCATCCAGCGAACTCATACCAGCGAACACTCACGCAAATACATTGCAAACCAAGCGAAGAACGTATAGACTCATTCGTACAATGGTCGAATTAAGATCATAGAAAAAAAAACATCGATACTATCAGATCGCAAAACATGTCACGAAAACCAACTGGTGTGTAAAGGAGGGATTAAATATCCGTACCAACTTATCATGAACCAATCGTACTCGAAGAACAATATAATATTCGTTCGAGGAATAAATGCAAAGAATAACCAAAGAAACGAACCAGTATCCAACAGAAATGAATCCGATTGACCAACACCTATCACGACGTCGAATAGAAAGAATATGGCATCTGTACCATCATGGTATGAATAGGGATGCCATCCAGAGAATTAGGTATACAAACAGAGAGTCTAACAAACGAATCAACTTAAATATCACCACATTAGTACCAACCGATAATTGAGGTATCAGCATATGATAGGTAGGATGGAATCTTACCACCTACACCTCAACATATAACTCTTGCCCAAACGGTTAAGAGAATACTTCTCTAACCATACAGCCATCATCAACATAATATCACATAACATCTTTCACAACATATAACAACAAACATTAATCAATGTAATCATGGTCACAAGTCCACGTGTGTGATACCCTTATAATTATGTTCGCGACCATAGTTATAAAGCCTATTCCACACGCATACTTACTTCCAAAACCACACATCTTAATGATAACGCACATATATACCACATAGCACCAAATAAATATCACAATCCATGCTATCATACTTGCAAGTCCACTTGTGTTGTGACGCATGTATAATTATGTTGGCCACCATAATTATCTATGCCCCCTTTCCCAAGTTTACTCCCTCCTATGACAACACTTCATGCAAACAATCATCTCACATGGAACAATTCCAACAATCACGTAAACCCTATAATCAAAAACACTCTGATAAGATCGATACAACACTCAAGAGTAATCGTGCTCCAACATGGCTCCAGACAGAAAAAGACAATATAAGAATTTCAAATCATGACACAAAACATAAGACGTCGCACAAAGGGATCGATACAACACTCAAGAGTAATCGTGCTCCAACATGGCTCCAGACGGAAAAAGACAATATAAGAATTTCAAATCATGACACAAAACATAAGACGTCGCACAAAGGCTCATGCTCTTCCCTAGCACTTGCCCCTATCAATAAGTTGGGATTAAATCTACTAGTCGTCGTAGACTCTAGATCCGAGTCCACCTCATACTCTTCCTCTTCACTTATCCATCCATTCTTGTTTCCCTCGATCTGTGGTAGTGGATGACTAGCAAAGCCATCACTGAGGTTTCTCTCTTCCTCCTCCACCCGATCTACAAACGCATGCACATCTCGGGGTCTAGCCCAAACCACTCCCCCATCTTCTAGGAATTAGGGACACTTTCCAGGGTACTTAGTGGTGAAGCCTTCCTTATCGGCCACCTTCGTCTCGTACCTTTCTATCTCATTTCCATCCACATTCTCTAAGGTTAACTTCTCTTCAATCGCACACGGAAGCATGCTAGCAGGAACTAGGATCCTTCTGTTTATCCGCTTCATCCTACCAACTCTCTTGCAACCCGTAGCGACAACGGTAGTCCAACGAAACTTGCTACGTGCAGGAGGTGCCATACTAAAAACAATGACATATACAAAACTAAATATCGAAAAACATCGGACGTCCAAAAAATCAAATAAATATCTCATATATTAGGAAAATAGACATGTAAGATACTATACTTAAACATAGGTCCTAAATGCAACTATATGAGGGACTCCTAGGTTATAGTCTAGGTTAAACCACCTAATTCTCTATAACCAAGGCTCTAATACCAATCTATCATACCTCGCCAAGGCGGAAACGCGAGTGTGTAACTTCATGGATATCATCACAACACATGGTGTCTAAATAGAGAAAACACTACATGCACATAAATAGAGCAAAGTACAAACACGAAGTGTTGTAACAATACCCCAAGATAAAATAACCAAACCAAAATCCAAAGGTATCTTCAATAGATATGAAAGTACCAAATGAAAAACATAATCGTATCACAACCAAATCCAAATAATGTCAAATCCAAACATAAAATAAAGTCTTCATATGCAACTAAGTCTCGCCTAATTGCTGCCCTCAACTTTGGCCTTAGAATGCTCACCTGAAAATGATGCTTAAAACGTCAACATAATGTTGGTGAGATTCATAGGTTTAAGACACACATACACTCTTAAGGCAACCAGTTCACTGTCATCATAAAAATATAGCTGGACGAATAATTATAGTTATCATATAATCTAACATGCAATCACACAAGATAAAGGCAACCATTTGGGACGGAACGTGTCCCCCGCTCCAATATTGACATCAATTAGGTCACATGTGCGAGCAACAGGATAAGCATCCTCCCAATTGAGTCACTGATATGCATGCCTGATAATTCACGATAATCCACGATAATCTCATCACAACATATAATCATCACACCGTAATAATCATCACACATAGCATTCATACGATAACATTATAAGTCCAAGCCCTTTTTAAATCTCACATAATCACAGTAACTCAAACCATTTAAAATAAGCATCATTCCCATCCCAAGTTTAAAACAAAGTAAAAAGTATGGGACTATCAACTCACCTCAACTTTGCAGCTTCCACAAACACAAATCACAAATCTATATAACACAAATAAGTTCACGTTACTTGATCGAGGAAATTCTAGCAAGTAAGCAAGCTTGAACCTCGGGTCGTAGTCCCAACGAGGGTTGAACTGATCTCGTCAAATGAGTCGTGAGTTATGTGATGTGAATAGGTTTGAAAGATTTGATTTGGTCTTTAATTACACTACGAAACTTTGTTTAAAACTTAAGGAAAGTAAAAACGTGTTTAAAGTAACTAAGATAAAAGAGAAAGGAAAACATAAAAAAAGAAAGAAAGATTAAACAAAATAAAAGAAAGAAAAGTAAACTAAGAATGTAAAATATTTTTTTGGCTTTTTGAATTTAATAAATGAAAAGTAAACGTAAAGCTTTTAAAAGAAAATAAACTGAGTTTAAAAGATTTTTACAAAATTCGGCGGAGTTTCGTTTAGAAAAGAACGAAACAAAACTCCACTCGATGAAACGATGAAGTTAACAAAAGTCTAACTCGACTTATAAAAGAAATGAAATAAAATTGACACAAAATAAAACTCAAACTTGCTAGACTAAAGAACTAAAGATGATACTTGCAAAAAGAAAACCTCATACTCGCAAAAGAAAGAAAATGAAACTTGTAAAATGTCTCATACTCGCTACACACAAAACCATACTCGCAGAGATATATAAAGAAATTCTCATACTCGCAGAACTAGGGTTCCATACTCGCTAACTAGAAAAATGTCCCATACTCGCAATGCAAAGTCCATACTCGCAAGAACCCTTATGTGATACTCGCTATATGGGACTCAAATGATACTCGCTATGAAGAAAGTTTGCCAAGTGATACTCGCAAACAAGAATAGCAAACTCGCTATGTAAACATGACCATACTCGCAACTTTGAAAAAAAATATGATACTCGCTATGATTTTTAGAACCATACTCGCAGAAAATGAAGATCATACTCGCAAAACATCATAAACCATACTCGCAGAAAATGAAGGAAACCTTGATACTCGCAAATCCCTAACAAAAAAAACGTACTGACCAAATTTTTTACGTGAATAAAAATTGTAAAGCTAATAAAACTAATAACAAATTTATATAAAACAAATTTGAAAAGCTAAATAAGCTTATAAAAGCCAAATAAGCCACGAAAAAGTTTCAAGCCCTAACCCATTTTTTGTATTATTCGACTTAACAAAACCATGCAAAGTTGACAAGAAACTCAATAAAGCTTGTGTAAAGATTAAGTAAACGTAAACAAAGATAAACCACAACTCAAAATTTGTAAAACTTAAAAAAAGAAAGATGAAGATGAAGAGAATAAGCTCAAAAATAAGACATAAAAATAAAACTTGACATTAAAATTAAAACCTTACACTAATAAAAACTTAAGACAAAAAATAAAAATGAAGACTAAAATCTACTTACTTCAAAATGAAGCCATGGGGTGCTATTTAAAGGAGCCAAAGAGGCTTCCTTTTTACATCGTGTACGTTTAAGCCCCTCTACTTTGATTGTTTATGAAAGTAACACATAAACTTCTATTACACACTGCTAAACGTTTTAAAAATTAAACTATAGTCCTTGTAACTTGAGGTAGCGTGTTGACGTGCTTTTCAAAGGTCTTCAAAGACGTAAAAGTGATCACTTGCTCGAATTTGGGAAGCTTATCGTGATAATTATCTTTGATCTTCGATTAAGTGTCTCTTTCATTTTCTTGAGCCTTTAAGAGATAAATTCGTCGTCACGGGCTTTTCTTAAGCAAATTTCATCTTTGACTTGACTTTTAGACTCTCTTCCACATCTCGTGCTCGTTTTAGGCTTTTTGGTTGCTTTTGCTGTCGTTTTTGCAATATCCTTTCCTGCACAGTCACAAACACAAAAACACGATATCTTTGGCGTTTAACGTTAGTTTTGGTCTATTCAACACTTAAACTAAGGTCAAAAGTATGTGTAAAATAGCACATACCATTACACATGGCCAAGCTATAAGCTATAACCCATGTAATACTCATATGATGGATGTCTAAGGTTCATATGACCCACCATGGATCTCCTAGATCCCATACTAAACACCACCAATCACTAACATTCACTAAATCCCTTGCACAAAAATTTCAGAAAATGCAGAATTTTAGGGTACATTTACCCACACAAAATCACGACAAAACAAGCTCCAAAACTCACACCAAAAATTCACCATGGTCCCTTATGAGTAGACAAGCTATCCTCAGAAGGCCATGCACTCTAAACACACACAAATACCCATAAGAAAATCAAACTTGACAACTATCCAGATTCGGATCTGAACGCACACCAAAAATTTTTAATCAAAATAAAATACTTCTACAACNAAACAAGCTCCAAAACTCACACCAAAAATTCACCATGGTCCCTTATGAGTAGACAAGCTATCCTCAGAAGGCCATGCACTCTAAACACACACAAATACCCATAAGAAAATCAAACTTGACAACTATCCAGATTCGGATCTGAACGCACACCAAAAATTTTTAATCAAAATAAAATACTTCTACAACTTTTTATCGCGAATCCTTTTCGTGAGAGTATAAGATAACCAAAAACTCAACTTTTCCAGAAGGGCTAACCTAGATATCACTTTTTCAACCACAAATCACTATCAAACTTATACCCAAATTCTGTTCCGGTTTAACAGTTTTAACACTTTAACTTGTAAAAATCAAAAAAACAACTTCCAGACCTCGAAATCAATCGTGGTCGGACTTTGTGGAAATCTCTTTCTCTGAACTATAATTTAGACTGAAAATTCGTGATCTAACTCATTTCTATCTATTAAATATCTTCGTATCTTTACAGCACTATAATTCTATCCAAACCCTAACTCATTAACTAACGTGTTTAATGACCAAATCTCTTTACTAATCATCATAATATTATTAACCAATGATCCCAACATGCTTAACATCATTAATTTACAGAAGTTTACAAACCCTAGATCCATCATAGTTAATATTACATGAATTAGAATAGTAATTAACAATTAAACTCATTACGGGTATTGAAATTATACCTTGTTCTTGACTTTAGCTTCAAAATTATAAACCCTAACTTTTTTCCTTCTTTCCACTTGCTTTGGTCGACCAATAACTCAAAAAAAAACGTTTTGGGGTTGTTGGGTTTGTATATATATTAATTATGGATAATCCTTGGGCCTAAGAATCATATTTGGACTCAAATTGGGTTTCCTTCCCCCCCCCCTTTACCCCAATTGGCCGAATTTTATAATACACATCCATATTTTTATTTTTTTAATTAAAATTAAATATTACACTTAAAACCTTGTACTCTTGATATTTTATAAGAACCCATAACGAAACCTAACGTCTCACGCGATAAACCTTCGTTTTTACGACAACCCGGAAAATTATCATTTTCAAAACAAAGTTTCCAAAAATAGAATTCCACACTCTTTATAAATATAACTCATAAAAACGACCTCCTCGTAACTTACTAACGCTCAAACACTTGAACGCAAACTTGTTACGCAAAACCACGAAACACCAAAACTACACAAGTCATTTCCACACCACAAAGGCGATCAAAATGAACTTATCCCAACACCAACATTACTCAACTCACAACAATAACACCACGCAAAAAGGGATTTAGTGCCAACATTCTTACTTATCACACATATATAATACTTATCTCACACATATACCCCACATAAACACTTAATTCACACCAAACAAAGTCAAATGGATCGAGACTATTAGTCAAACTAATCTGCTAAAATCACAGTTGTCACACTCAGAAACTGTGAATATGTAATTTTAGGCAGAAGGCCTTATGCCCAGCCCATAGGGCGTATGATCTGGTACTCAGAAAAAAAGAAAACCACTTTTAATTGGAGAAGGCCTTATGCCAAGAAGTGGAAGGCCTTATGCTCCAAATCTCAGAATTTTACCAAAACCACAACTTTTAGCAACTTACTCTAATTTCCGGAAAACCAACTTCTAAGACACGAAAATTAACGAAACTTTCCAAAACTCTTTAGGACATTATATATATTATAAAAACGTAAAGTCTTGACATCTACAATGGACGAAGACGTGATATACAAAATGGATGAAATATCTTTTATGACCCATTTGACCCGTTATGCATATTTCTTCAAAAAAACCAACATATACACCTAACCGCAAGTATAAATTAACATAACTTACGCTCCACGGACGGAGCAAAAAGCGGAGTCTTGGTCAGAGCAAGCCGACCTATTCTATTATGTCTTATCATTACTAAACATACTAAAGGTGTGTACACCATAATATAACCCGTAGCATTATAAAACGGGTAAAAGTGGCTATTGCCAACATCCCTTAATCTTTAGTTATAATTATTTCCACAATCCATTCCAACATCATAACATTTACCCAACACTTAAACTTAACATGAACTTGAACCAAATGACCGTAAATAACAAAATCACCATTTAAGACGAAGTTATACCAAAAGAGAAAGGACACTTCGGGGTTCATAACTTCGAATGCGTTTGGTCCAAAAGATGGTCTTCTACTTATCACCTCCAAAAGCTAACCTTCCACTAAGGCTATGTACTAAACCTTATCTTTACCTTTGTTCTCTCCACTTGTACCTACAAAATCATCATAAGCCTCAACCGTAAGCAAAACGCTTAGTAAGTATATAAGGCATAACAAAATCAACATTCATAAGATTATTGATAGACACTAATCATAATTTTACTAGGAGCATAATAATAATGTTACCACTTACCTTTATCAAGCAAGCAATAACATAACATTTACTTAAGTAGCATTGGATCCAAGCTAAATATCATTTAACAAGCTCCATATACAAGATACCTTTACACATCATAAACATTAGCATATACAAGCATTAAACAAGTTACACCCATATACTTACCTCAATCCCACTAGCTCACTACATGATTTGCTAACAAAGTCTTCACTTGCTCCTATAACACAATTAACTCTAGTTAGGGACTAATCAACTAACAAGATCATCACTAATTACCTTTACCCATCATCCCCTTTCTCATAACCTTAAACCTAATCTATAGCTTAAGGAAAACAATTACTTGTGGTGGGGATTATCAAATGAGGCTTCCTAATGACTTGGTGACACTTCAAGATGATCAAATATGGCTTAGATGACAAAGTTGTTCTTCTCTTCTTTCCCTCCAATATAAAACGCACCACACACACCTTTTTGACGTAAAATGACAATTATACCCTCATGTGCAAGTCACATGAGATGCTTTAACAGTCAAACTTAACGTTCATTTGGTCAAGGGACCATGAGTGTCAAGGGTTTCGGAGTTAGTGACTATTTGTGAAAAAATAAAAGTCAAAGGACCAAATATGAAAGCCAACGCATACCACAAGGACCATCTTTGTAGTTTACTCCTTTATTTTTCTTACAAGTTATAGATATCTCTAAGATTGAGATCTTTAGATAAGTTAGGTGTAGGATTTGATTGTTGGCAAAGCTAGTCCTCCATGTCTCATTTTCTCTATTAAAACCCCTTAGTTCCTACATATAGTCCTATTTGCACCAATCATATTCCATTACATTCTTTTAATACTTATGTAACTTAGGGGTTGTTTGATAAAACATAATGATTTAGCACTGAATGATCCAAAACCTTGAATGATTTAGTGACTCTGAATGAATTTGGTTCTGAATGAAAATATGACGTTTGACAAATTTTCTGAACCGGTAACTCATATAAAATTTATCATATTAACCATTTTTAACAAATATCAATTTTTCCGTTATAAGTTATTTTTAATATTAACATATGTTTGTTAAATTAAACGATTACCCATCATGTTTATTCTTGTGAAAATGATTTATGAAGTTGTACTTATGATGATGTAGTCCTTTTAATAAGTAAAAATATGAAAAGATTTATGAAGTTGTACTTATGATGTCCTTTTATAAATTAATAATTGAAAATATGAAAAGACGCAAGAGGGCACAACATATTCCACTGCTGAATGAATTTGTATGGCTTCGGGTGCTGCTCCATTCAAAGCCAATCAGAATCGTACAGAGGGATAAAAAGTTTTAACAAACACTCTCTTACTTCTGACCGATTCAATGGATGCTCTGAATGACCAATTAGGTGGCTATCAAGCAACCCCTTAGGGCCCGTTTGGTTCGGCGGAATCCTAAGGATTCTGGTGGAATTGGAATCCAATTCCATTCCATAACGTGTTTGGTTGACAAATTCAAAGAATTTGGAATCTGAATTTCATTCCGTACTGTGTTTGGTTGGCAAACGGAATGGAATGAAATTCCTTCAAAATCCCATATATATGGAATTCAACATTCCATGGCATATATGAGAGGATTGTTTACAATTCCATGGAATTCATATTATTATTATTATTATTATTATTATTATTATTATTATTATTATTATTATTATTATTATTATTATTATTATTATTATTATTATTATTATTATTATTATTATTATTATTATTATTATTATTATTATTATTATTATTATTAATTTAAT
>LBNU01024851.1:36875-64029 GCA_014162995.1 Artemisia annua | reverse complement strand
AAACGGAATGGAATGAAATTCCTTCAAAATCCCATATATATGGAATTCAACATTCCATGGCATATATGAGAGGATTGTTTACAATTCCATGGAATTCATATTATTATTATTATTATTATTATTATTATTATTATTATTATTATTATTATTATTATTATTATTATTATTATTATTATTATTATTATTATTATTATTATTATTATTATTATTATTATTATTATTATTATTATTATTATTATTTAATTATAAAGCAACACTTTTATTAAAAATTAATAGGAATTTTACAAGAAATTAGTGGGGAGCCGAGCAACACTTATTATTATTATTATTGTTGTTGTTGTTGTTGTTGTTGTTGTTGTTGTTGTTGTTATTATTGTTGTTGTTATTATTATTATTATTATTATTATTATTATTATTATTATTATTATTATTATTATTATTATTATTATTATCATTATCATTATCATTATCATTATTATTATTAGTTTATTAAATAATATTTAGTTTATTAATCTTAAACTAAAATTAAATTTTAAATATTTTAATATAATTGTTTTTCTCATTTCCTTCTTCCAACCAAACATGCGCTAGTATTTGCAAATTCAATTCCGTCGGATTTTAAATCCTAAGGATTTCAATTTCTAACATTCCATTCCTTCACATCTTTTTTATAATAAAAGAATTACATCATTTCAGAGTTTCTTTTGACAAAACAATCTTAGTGGAAAAAAAATTGGACCAATAGGAATGCTCGATTTTTACACATAGGCGAAATCGAGCAATATGATTTGTCAATAAAAAGTCAAAATTGAATTGATTTTGGTCAAACTTTAGTAAATTTGGTGGAGAATTTGATCGAGAAAAAAAACACATAAAAATGTAGGTGTCAAATTTATAAAAATAAAAACTTAAAAAAAGAGGAGGTAATTAATAAGACATTAGTGGTTGAACTGTAAATATATTATATGGAGTTAAGTGTAAAATTATAAATCTCCATATTTTTTTATAACTTTAAATAATAAACAAATAACCCCTTACACTTTATACCCCCTACACTTTATAATATGAACTTTGTTTACTATTACATGAGTATTAGTATTGGTTTGAGACTTTCATCAATTAAACTTACTAAATTTATAAATGTACGAATTAGTTTTAATGTACGTTAAATACTTTTAAAATAAATATTAGTTTCAAACTTTCATCTATTAAAATATCTTTTTACTATGTACTTTAAATATAAACTCATGTTATCCTATTTAAAAGTTTAATCTATACGTACACGGGATTGAATATTAAATACAGTTAAATTATTATTAACGGTAATATAAATATCAAATGGTAAGTACGAGTTGCTGTGATATGAAAATAAATATACGCGATTGTACTTATAACGACTAATGTAATTCGGATATCCGGAAAAACATTTTTAAAAAAATTCAGCTCATTATGTGCTACTAAACTCGCACATTTTGTACAACATGATATCAATAGTTGAAGTTAAACAACAACATCAACCTCAACATTAACATCTATGTCAGCTAAACAAAGTTAAATCTTTCATCCAATAACATTTTTACAAAATATTAATTGATATTAATACATAATGAAAAACTCATGCTTACTTATTAGTTGTACTTATATCATAATTTTCACGGGTAAATTCTTATATATCCATATAGTAAACAAAAAATTTAAAATAAATTTGATTTATGTGTAATCCATGTGATCAAAGAACCTTTGGGCCAATAACATTATAAGGAGACACGCTCAAAAATCCAATACAAGGTCGATGCCACGGTTATATTTACAATTTCTGCTAACTATTTTTCTTACTTTCGCACATGTTGATGCTCTAACTTTTTAAAATATACATAAGATTTTCTGTTTTTAACAGTAATACTATATAATTAAATTTTTCTGAAAAAACCCGGTGCGTGCACGGGTATTATAACTAGTTCTAATTCTTTAAACAGATTCCAATTCCGTAAAAAACATTCTGCGAACCAAACGAGCCCTTAGTAATATTACCTTTCCGGGTTTCGGGTGTAATACCTCGTAAGTGATAAGTTTGGTTTATGATTGATTGTGCTTGCTATGTCATTAGAGTTAGCTGAAAGAGTTAATCATTGTGTTATGGTTATTGAGTCTAGCTTTTTTGATTTTTGCATTTAAGTTAGAATTTTTGGTGTGTGAATGTGAAATGCTGAGATTGCAGTGAGGTTATTGCAGTGAGGTGCCGAAACATCTTGAGCAATCACACCTGACACTCTTAACATGTTATTAGTTAATGGGTATTTAATCAAGAATTTTCTGGATCCCAAGCACCAAAACCACAAACAATCTATGATAACAACGATCAAATAAATAAACTTAGCATAACTCTCCATTACAAAGTTTCACAAGGGCACAAATGGCATCCTTGACTCGTACAAGTGCATGGCATGGCCAAGTTATACATTCTTAAAGATAGCCTATTCTACATAATATATATTGTAACTTTGATCAAACGAACAGAATGAACAGTTATCAACCCACAAATCTGGGTTGGGAGGCATGATTCTGCATATGATTTCTGTATTTGAAGTTGTCAGTAAAAGAGTAGCCATAGAGGCATAGTACAGTAGAGCTTGTTTTATAAATTACTGGGATCAAAAATTCTGATGTAATATAATGAGAATAAATCTGTGTAATCCTGTGTGTTTTGATTCTCACTCATGAGGCAAATCTTTTGCTTTCGGTTCATTTACCTTCTTCGTTTGGAGTCTTTACGCATCTCCGAGAGGTAGACATCTAAGTTGGACTTCACCCATAAGCGGCGATTGATGAGATCTTTCTTGGTTGAGTCATCTAAAATTGCAAACTCAGTGTTAAGTTGTATTATTACAGAGAGAAATAGAGCACACAAAGTTAAGAAATATAGTTAACTGTAAAAATATTTTTTAATAAATGCCACATGACAAAAATGTATTCAAGTGAAAAAGGGCTAATTTGGGCTAGTATTTAACAATGATTGATTAAATGGGTCTTCTGAAAAATGTAGCTAACAAGGAAAGACGTGAAACAAGTTAGTCGTCCATGGCATAATCAAGTGTTTAAGCCTCGCAGATGCTTATTCAAAAAATTGGATCATTGTTTTACAGATAGGTTATGTAATAAAATCATTGTTTTACAGATAGGTTATGTAACTAGTTTACCGAATATAAAAGAAAGCGTGCCAAAAACTACAATAAAACTATCCTGGGTCGACCCAACCCGTAATCAAGGAAGCTCACTTTTTGGAGAGTTTTCATACAAACTTTTTGTTTTCTCAATATCACTATTTTATATGACAAGAGAGAAAATGGGAAGAGTATATGATCATAATTACACCCAATGTCTCATCATAAAAAGGGAAGATCTTTGGTACACACAACCAGAAAATGATCACATAGTTTGTAACACCCAATCTTTTGATAATTTCTAAGAAAACCAAATGTAACTGTTTTCAATTAAACGCAGAAGAGCTAAGGAGCTGTTTGTTTCATGGGTTTAGGAATCAAGTAATGACAATGAAATCCATTTCAAGCATCTGGTTAAGGTTTTGGGAATCAAAATAGTGGATTTAAACCCATAAAACCAATCCCTGGTAAAAATTGGTGACTTTTGGTCATTCCTGTGGGCCCATCGTGGTTTCTCTAGTTTTCCTTCTTTTCCTTTGTGTTTAAAAGAAATTGAAAGTGATTACAACATCCATGTAACAAACCAAACAACAATCTATTTGTAGTGAAACCAATTCCTATTCTACCCTATTATCAAATTCATACCAATAGTCATTCATCTATATAAACCAATCGCACCCTAAGACAAGAGGATTATATTTTTTGCACATTCTTTTGAATAGGCTGATACCTCATATACCATATTTGTATTCTTAAGAAAGAGTAAATTAGAACCACCGCCAAGGTGGCCTAGTCGTCAAGGACCCTGATGTCCTCACAAGAGGTCTCGTTCAAACCTCACTAGATGCACATTCTGGGGGGAGGACAAGGAAAGGGTCAGGGGATACCCCAATTAACCCACATACATCCGAGTCTTTGTCAAAGACTCGACCTCCCTAGGTAACCTGAACATGGAAAACCCTCATTCGTTTACCCGTTTAGAAAGGTTAACTTAGAGTACGGATTGGTCTGACTAATTGGCATGCCTAATTTAATGCCTAACATGAGTTACCGGTGGAAATAACAAACACTATGTAATTTCATATTCACAACTTGACTGGATTTGTGGCAATGAGACTAAATCCCCTTTTTGTTACTAATGTGTCCCTGATGTTCCTAACCCTTTTGCAGATGCAAAATGAACCTAAAAGATCACAGGAAAATATGTATGTTGGGTTTCGTGCCAACAAATGAGTATCGAAAAAAGAAAAATATTCAATTATTCCTGATAATGATCGATGATTCTTCTAAATGTAATTCTAAATTATAATATATGATTTGTGAAATGTTCAGTAGAGTTACCAAGATATTCCCATGAATCAAGAGGTGCCCCAAGAGCCCGTCTGGTCAAGTAAGACGCATCTTCCCAAGAATATGAAGTTCGGTTTATCTTGTACCTCCAATACCAAGATCCATACCATAAAACAAGCTGGAGAGACAAAAATTAAAAAATTAAGATTACCATGTAGAGCATTATTTTATACATAGATATGCAAATGTTGTTAAAATTTGAATTTTTAGATACGTTAAACAACCTTTGCAAGAGTGTATGGCAGGAGTATAAAACGAACACCAAGAAGCCCCCACATTGATGGCTTTTCAGCACCTTTTATCTGCAGTTCAAGCTCCTTGCTAAGGTCTTCATGCACTTTCCTGACATAAAAAATGTTCCTTGCTTAATTGTCAAAGATGGTAACCTCTGTGTTATGAGAGTATGTTGCAGAGTCGAATATAATAGAGCCGAAATAAGATTTTCCAGAATCTTGGAACTAATTATAGGTGGCAATTTCGGTCCGTTACTTACAAAAAGGATCATTTGGATTATGTTTTATCTCAAACGGGTCAAAAGGGGTAGCGAGTCAAATGACTTAACAAATTGAAAATCACTTGAAGTCTTTATGCATACAACCTCCTAAGTTGTTTTCATTTGAAGACTTAAGACTATTATTGTAATATTGTCGTATTTTATAACCATAACAATAGCTATTAATGTAAAATTTGGGCAATAATGATTTCATACTTGTCAATCTTGGAACCACCCTTCTTTTTGCTTGACATTGTCCCGGTGCGTTCCAATTCCAATGCCTTTAACTTATTTTTGTAAGCCGGCGTCCTCTTGACCATGTCAATAGCCTATAAAACAGTGACACATACAACGAAACACTGTAGGAAAGATACTAAAAAATCCTTTTGCTACAAATCATATGGTCTGGTTTCTTTATTCATGTCAAATGACCCACATTGACATGAACTTTTTTGTCACCATAGTTTACTAGTTCTGTAGCTAGAAAACATGTTTCTGTGATCAATATATAGTTCCATGGCTTAGTGTAAGAAGTAAAAAGGTAAGAATTCTGTAAACAATTCCATGACATCAAAACAAGGCAATATTAGCATATCATTTACCTGATGATACCTCGTCCACTGATTTAGATACTGAATTCCTGAGAGGACTATAAGAAGACCCAATAACACAGCACGAGGATCCTGGCGAATAAAAGAACAGTACATTGTTATCAACCATGATAGGAGAAAAGTACCAAAGCTTGTTAGAAGTTTTAAGGAAAAAATATAGAAGAGTGCAACTCTGAACTCACCGTTTTGTGACCGTAGTAAGCATGATAATAGCGAGCTGTATTATAGAATACCTAATAGAAGACAGAGGGAGGGGGATATAATTAGTATCAGTACAACGTCTGGCCTTCTGACTAGTTCCAATAATCGTCAAACAAACATAAAGAGAATGGAAAAAAAGAAAAAGAGGAGCAAAACTTTACAGCCTCGACAGGTTTGAATTTTGATGCATATGAATTATGAAAATTATACAATGTACACTGATCTAATCATCAAAAGGAAAGATGATTGAATTAGAAAATTAATATCTCAGTCAAGGCATATATCATAAGTAGACAGGGATTCTTTCTTTAGGAATTCTAGTAGAAGTAAATTCAACCAAACAACTTATTTATGGTTAACATGGGCTGGGTTTAACTTATTAAGGAAATCGGTAAATTAACAAAAACAAAAGCTATAACAGAAACGGGTCAAAATTCGCCCGCACTGTATTTTCTATTGCACAAAAACCTACTAAATAACTTAAGAATTACAGTATTATTGTACAAAATATCTTTGTGATCATATTTTAACGCTCAAATTCTTAATGGTGATGGATGAAAAAGGTTTTTCAGGTTAACCTGACCCAACCCCACCGGCCCACCCATTTCAAGTTGTACCAAACAATTGCCTGTTTTGACCTGAACCTGTTTTCACTCATTGCCCAACCTTCCTATGTTGCAACATCCACATATGTTTGGTGGACAACATACTAAGCCACTGCAAAAATGCATCTCGGCCAAGCCGATTCAAAACATAGCAAGCAGGCAGTTTGAAATAGTAAGTTACCTCCTCTGGATGCTCAATAGCATAATCGTATTGCCCTCTTGTAACATCATCTTTTAAGATCTGTGCAAGATAAAGGAAAGTGACATGTAAGTGTTACTAACCTCAATACACCACAGGCCATGTACCTAAGTTATTCGTATATCAAAATACAAACTGCGTATCTATAGCTATAAGTGACTACTTGATTTCATTATAACATGCTGCTGATTTTTTGTTAATTTGAAATGTTAACAAGTCCAAAGGTGCCAAGACAATCTTTTTTAGGCGTGTGACCTTTTTCAACTTTTCCTAATGGTTGATGTGTGCATACGACCAAAGACATTCTTTGCCACACATTTACTAGATCTGGCCATTTCGAGTTGAAAGGTAAGTGACTCAAGACTTATTGACATAAAGGGAACAAATCTGCATCAGTGAGTTCAGGACTTTACAATACCGTCAATAACCTGTACATCTAATATCTAATTCCAAAATATATAGCAAAAGCATCATATCGGTTCAATTTTAGCCTACCTCTTCATTTGAAAATATATTAAATCCTTAAGGCAAGTACATCTACAAAAAAGACATGAACAATCTTCTAGCAGCATTTGCCTCGTTTTCTTGAACACCCCAACCCAAAGTAATACGCAAATCGCATAACTTCAGATCTCAAAATAAAATCAAACTGAGAGTTATTGCCAACTTGTAACCCTCATTTTTAGTCTTATAGCACACCCATAATCGTTACAAATTTCCAAAAGACCCTATTAACAAGACAAACCATATAAATTTCTCTTTCTTTAATGGCCCTTTTAGCAAAAGCACACTCCTTTCTATTTTCCACTACTTCACATTCATCTTAATCAATAACGATACTATTTGCAATACATAGATATCAGCAAAGTCAAATGCAGCTAGTAAATTTAGAAATGAAATTACCTCATAAGCATTCGCAATCTTAACAAACAATTTTTTCGATTCGGGATCTGGGTTCTTATCCGGATGACTGCCAAAACATAAATTAATTCAATTCAAACAAAACCAAACTATAAACAATTATTACATCAAAAATAAAAAACTTACTGCTTTAAGGAGAGCTTGTAATAAGCTCTTTTAATTTCAGATGCATTTGAGCTTTGTGTAACCCTAAACAAATAATGTAGATAAATCAGTTAAAAAATATTATATAAAAAAAAGGGTATTATATATAAAAAAAAAAAAGATATTTTTTGTATACCCTAATAGATCATAGCAATCATCTTCATCACAGTAGATTGAAAATGAAGGTTGAATGAAGAAGATTATTATGAGTAATGAAACGACGGCGTAGCACGTCGTACCCATTTTCTTCTTCTTCTTCCTCTTTGTTTGGTTAGGTTTGGTTTGATCCAACAACAACTCTCAGATTTCGTCTTTCTTTTGTCTGCTTAAAGGTAATGTGAAATTACGATTTTAGCCTTGGTGTTGTAGCAGGGCTCGCTGAGCTTTGACTTTGTAAAGTACTAGTAACAATTATTAACCGGAAGGCAATTTATGTGATACGCCCACGGCTATCCCGGCATAGCGTGTTAGATAACTATCGTAGTTTATTTATTATGCTTAACTAGGATAAATGTTGGAGTCATTTTAGGATATGTCTTAAAGTCATGTTAGGATAAGTCTTATGTTTGTGAGAGTTATCTCATAAACTAGTATTTAAGGTGTCATAAACTCATAACGTTATGAATAAATCAATTAAAGTTTAAGATAAACAAATCTCTAGTTCTTTTCTCTATTTTTTTAAGGAGCTCGCACACGCTAAAAGTGGTGCCTTATCCCGATACAACCCCTAACCGGGTCGTATCAATTGGTGCTTTCATTGAGAGTTCTCGTTGAGAGGGTTTTTGATTAGGGTTCCAATCACAAAAAAAAAAAAAAAAAAAAAAAAAAAAAAAAAAAAAAAAAAAAAAAAAAAAAAAAGTTTACTGTTCATCGACTACTATTCACAGGTACTGTTCACGAAGCACTATTCACTAAGTACTGTTCATCGTACTGAAACAAATTTCTGCTCTTTGAGTTATTGTTCATGGCATCAGGCGGCAGCGATCAGGACGCGGAATATGCACTCTCTAAGCTCTTGCAAATTGGTACGGTGGCCGAATATGAGAGTGAGTTTGTGGTACTTGCAAATCGAGTAACATGGATCTCTGAATCTTTACTTACATCGTTTTATATCTCCGGACTTAAACTGGTGTTATAAATAGAACTGTTGAGGGCAAGGCCTACAACTTTAGCAGAAGCCTTTTCCTTAGCCCATATAGTCGAGGCTCGTTTTGAGGAAATTGAAGAGAAGGAGAAAGAGCAAATAATTGAAAAGAATTCAGATACCATTCTATCATTAAAAAGTGAATTTGCTTCACCTATGATTAAAGGGTCCTTAGATGTCCATGAAGATATTGGTGGTGATGTGGTTATAAGCGCGATAGATGGTGTTTTTGATATTGGTGAGAGTTTGGTTGTTATTCTAAAGTGGGTACAGACCAGCACATCAAGGACATTGCTATTATTAAAGAACAATCTTCTAGCAGCATTTGCCTCGTTTTCTTGAACACCCCAACCCAAAGTAATACGCAAATCGCATAACTTCAGATCTCAAAATAAAATCAAACTGAGAGTTATTGCCAACTTGTAACCCTCATTTTTAGTCTTATAGCACACCCATAATCGTTACAAATTTCCAAAAGACCCTATTAACAAGACAAACCATATAAATTTCTCTTTCTTTAATGGCCCTTTTAGCAAAAGCACACTCCTTTCTATTTTCCACTACTTCACATTCATGTTAATCAATAACGATACTATTTGCAATACATAGATATCAGCAAAGTCAAATGCAGCTAGTAAATTTAGAAATGAAATTACCTCATAAGCATTCGCAATCTTAACAAACAATTTTTTCGATTCGGGATCTGGGTTCTTATCCGGATGACTGCCAAAACATAAATTAATTCAATTCAAACAAAACCAAACTATAAACAATTATTACATCAAAAATAAAAAAAACTTACTGCTTTAAGGAGAGCTTGTAATAAGCTCTTTTAATTTCAGATGCATTTGAGCTTTGTGTAACCCTAAACAAATAATGTAGATAAATCAGTTAAAAATATTATATAAAAAAAGGGTATTATATATAAAAAAAAGGATATTTTTTGTATACCCTAATAGATCATAGCAATCATCTTCATCACAGTAGATTGAAAATGAAGGTTGAATGAAGAAGATTATTATGAGTAATGAAACGACGGCGTAGCACGTCGTACCCATTTTCTTCTTCTTCTTCCTCTTTGTTTGGTTAGGTTTGGTTTGATCCAACAACAACTCTCAGATTTCGTCTTTCTTTTGTCTGCTTTAAGGTAATGTGAAATTACGAGTTTAGCCTTGGTGTTGTAGCAGGGCTCGCTGAGCTTTGACTTTGTAAAGTACTAGTAACAATTATTAACCGGAAGGCAATTTATGTGATACGCACACGGCTATCCCGGCATAGCGTGTTAGATAACTATCGTAGTTTATTTATTATGTTTAACTAGTATAAATGTTGGAGTCATTTTAGGATATGTCTTGAGTCATGTTAGATATCATTTAATAAACTCTTTGTGTGGATCTACCATTTCTCTTACTAAAAATTAAGTTTTATAATTCATATGATACCATCGTTTTGATCCATCATACTTTCCCCAAAAAATTTGTAAATCAAAACTATATCCATTAAAAAATGTCTCAATAAAACCCATGATCAATTTCTTCATAACACATATCAATGCATGATCATCATTCACGCATGCATGAAGAAAAATTACGTTAAAAAATGTCGTGGGGATTAGGTTGGAAAAGACTATCAGATGTGTTTCATTTATCTTTATATTATGGTACAGACGACACACTCGATGATCAAAGCCGATCACATGAATCATTACCACCACCTTTGTCAAAAGATACTAATCGTATATGTAAAGATCATGAATCAGGTTTTTGTATTGATCTAGATTGGAATGCTAATGATGACGAGGCTCAAGTTGCGTTAAGGCTGCAGTCTCAGGTTATGGTAGCGCTACCTTTGCCACAAGATAAGGTGGTGATCACCTTGAAAGAACGTTATGATAATGGTGATCATTTTGTTAGTATGGGGATGAAGGTTGTGAAGCAAAGGGATCCACTTAAGGCGGTTGCTATGAAACGTGTTGGAGGATCGGGTCAGCACCATGATGGGATGGGCGTGTTTAGTAAGTTGATGAAATCTGATTTTGCAGCTGAGTCTGGTTCAGGGTCGGGTATGGGTATGGGTATGGGTATGGGTATGGGTTTGGGTAATGCTGGTGGGATGGGTGTGAGAGTTTGTGGTGATCATTGGATGAATGTTACTGTTGTTAGCGTCTGTAGGTGCGGTTTGTCTGTAAGTTTTTGATTTTTTTCTGAGTAGCTGTTAATTGCGTTTGTTGGCTGTGATCTAGGGGGAAATTAAAAGCAAAATAATTTAGGTTTCATTCATATAGTATGTATGCATAATGACAGGTGCTTATTTTGGGTTATAGGCCGTTCATTGGATGTGCGCGTTGTGATTATCTGGTTGTTGCAGCTTTAGTATCTAGTGTTTGTGGACTAACTTCTGGAAATTAGTATCTATTACTATCTAGAGGTTTAATAGTCGTTTTTTATTGTGAAATGATGCTGCAACATTACTTATATACCCTTATACTATATATTGTAATTGTATACNACTTACTGCTTTAAGGAGAGCTTGTAATAAGCTCTTTTAATTTCAGATGCATTTGAGCTTTGTGTAACCCTAAACAAATAATGTAGATAAATCAGTTAAAAATATTATATAAAAAAAGGGTATTATATATAAAAAAAAGGATATTTTTTGTATACCCTAATAGATCATAGCAATCATCTTCATCACAGTAGATTGAAAATGAAGGTTGAATGAAGAAGATTATTATGAGTAATGAAACGACGGCGTAGCACGTCGTACCCATTTTCTTCTTCTTCTTCCTCTTTGTTTGGTTAGGTTTGGTTTGATCCAACAACAACTCTCAGATTTCGTCTTTCTTTTGTCTGCTTTAAGGTAATGTGAAATTACGAGTTTAGCCTTGGTGTTGTAGCAGGGCTCGCTGAGCTTTGACTTTGTAAAGTACTAGTAACAATTATTAACCGGAAGGCAATTTATGTGATACGCACACGGCTATCCCGGCATAGCGTGTTAGATAACTATCGTAGTTTATTTATTATGTTTAACTAGTATAAATGTTGGAGTCATTTTAGGATATGTCTTGAGTCATGTTAGATATCATTTAATAAACTCTTTGTGTGGATCTACCATTTCTCTTACTAAAAATTAAGTTTTATAATTCATATGATACCATCGTTTTGATCCATCATACTTTCCCCAAAAAATTTGTAAATCAAAACTATATCCATTAAAAAATGTCTCAATAAAACCCATGATCAATTTCTTCATAACACATATCAATGCATGATCATCATTCACGCATGCATGAAGAAAAATTACGTTAAAAAATGTCGTGGGGATTAGGTTGGAAAAGACTATCAGATGTGTTTCATTTATCTTTATATTATGGTACAGACGACACACTCGATGATCAAAGCCGATCACATGAATCATTACCACCACCTTTGTCAAAAGATACTAATCGTATATGTAAAGATCATGAATCAAGTTTTTGTATTGATCTAGATTGGAATGCTAATGATGACGAGGCTCAAGTTGCGTTAAGGCTGCAGTCTCAGGTTATGGTAGCGCTACCTTTGCCACAAGATAAGGTGGTGATCACGTTGAAAGAACGTTATGATAATGGTGATCATTTTGTTAGTATGGGAATGAAGGTTGTGAAGCAAAGGGATCCACTTAAGGCGGTTGCTATGAAACGTGTTGGAGGATCGGGTCAGCACCATGATGGGATGGGCGTGTTTAGTAAGTTGATGAAATCTGATTTTGCAGCTGAGTCTGGTTCAGGGTCGGGTATGGGTATGGGTTTGGGTAATGCTGGTGGGATGGGTGTGAGAGTTTGTGGTGATCATTGGATGAATGTTACTGTTGTTAGCGTCTGTAGGTGCGGTTTGTCTGTAAGTTTTTGATTTTTTTCTGAGTAGCTGTTAATTGCGTTTGTTGGCTGTGATCTAGGGGGAAATTAAAAGCAAAATAATTTAGGTTTCATTCATATAGTATGTATGCATAATGACAGGTGCTTATTTTGGGTTATAGGCCGTTCATTGGATGTGCGCGTTGTGATTATCTGGTTGTTGCAGCTTTAGTATCTAGTGTTTGTGGACTAACTTCTGGAAATTAGTATCTATTACTATCTAGAGGTTTAATAGTCGTTTTTTATTGTGAAATGATGCTGCAACATTACTTATATACCCTTATACTATATATTGTAATTGTATACCGAAACATTGCCAAACGCCCTATACGTCATTAAGAGAGAACATTACAGCTTTGAGCAACCAAAGTAGATTAAAACACAATCTCCCCACCTTGTTTTATGTTGTCTAATTTCTGAAGGTCTACGCAATGTTGATTTTATATGCTCTGTATCCTATATGCCTTAAATAAGATCTGCCAACGAAGGTCGAAGAATAGTCTTTCGATCTAAATAGAGCCATGTGCTATTACCTCTGTGAGTCTGTGGTTCTGTATGTTGAATGCATATGTACTTAATGGCGTGGACATGTAACAACAGTCACGAATGCTATGATGTTGGTACAATGGAAAAACTCTAGATTTTGATGGTTAAAGTGTTTTGCACCACAGCAGAAGTAATCTGTAAAACAAAGACATATATATTAAAAGTGTAAAGATGGTCTAAGTAAAAACTCAAATGTAAGAGTATTGTTGTTTAAGATTAATTGCAGTGTATTAGTCCTTTTCTAATTACTGAACCAATGAACAGATGTTTCCCGTTGAGTTGACTAAATTGACACTTCTTGAGAAGCTATATCTGAATAAAAATAAGCTGTTAACCTTGCCCCCTGAAGTTGGCGATCTGAAAAACCTTAAAGTACTCATGGTGGACTGCAACATATTGGTCTCGGTACCAGGTAAGCTTGTATTATAATTTTCACTTGATGTCATTTTCCCTGCAACCTCCTGAGATGTTATTTGCATTTTATGTAGGTGTAGGACAGATTTACAGCTTGTGACATCTACCTTTTTTGTTTGAACAACCAACAGTTGAACTAAGGAGTTGTGTTGGACTCGAGGAATTGTCACTTGAAAACAATAAGCTGGTCTGTCCTCTTCTTGATTTCAGGTTGTTCATTCTACAAGCTAATTTGTGCTATTATATTACTTGGTAAAAGGTATAAATATTCTCAAGCGGAAAGCAAATTAAATAGTTATCTTAATGTCTTTATGCAGGGCAATGTCTGAGTTACGAATTCTTAGGCTATTCGGTAATCCACTTGAATTTCTTCCTGACATTCTGCCTTTGCACCAACTTCGCCAACTTTCTCTTGCAAACATTCGGGTTGTTGCTGATGACTATCTAAGATCAGTGAATGTGCAGATAGAGGTGATGAATAATGACATGACTTTTCTAGTGCTATATGCGGATATATCAATGCTTTATTTTTTTTCATGGTCGCTTTCAGTTGTGTTTTATCTCAAATGGGTCAAATAAGAATTTTTAGCTAAAAGTGGTACAGGTCGAATTGTTGAAGCAAGGCATCCAACCTCCCATATCGCTTATCCGAAGATTTAAATTTTTTATTTTAAAAATATTATTTTATAAGTATAAGTAACACATCAATCATGTGTAGTAACGATGTTTTTGCAGGTCAACCTGGCCTCGGCAAAAAATGACCCATTTCAACCTGAAATCATTTTGATTTGTTACCCAAGTCAACCATTTTGCTATCTCTACTTACTGCTATCTATCATGTAACTAAACCTAGCTTCCATTAAGTGGGATGCAGATGGAGAACAGTTCCTACTTTGCTTCATGGCACAAGCTGAGTCCATTTTTTGCCCTTATATTTCGTTACTCTTCATGCCACCATCCTTTGCTTGCATCTGCGCTTTCAAAGATGATGCAAGATGAAGTCAACCGTGTTGTTATTGGTAAAGATGAAAACGCAGTTCGACAGCTCATAAGCATGATAAGTAGTGAAAATCATCATGTGGTTAGTTGGCATCTCTATCATACTATTTATGTGTCTGATTCTCATTTAGTTTTGGTTCCAAGTAGTTTTACTTTCTCCCGCCCAGGTTGAACAAGCTTGTTCCGCACTTACTTCTCTTGCCTCAGATGTATCCGTGTCACTTCAGTTGATGAAATGTGACGTCATGCAACCCATTCAACGAGTTCTGAAATCTAATGGCCCTGAAGAACTCAAATCTGTTTTGCAAGTTGTGTCAACGTTGGGGTTTGTTTCTGATACAGTGGCCCAAAAGATGATGAAAAGAGATGTGATAGGATTATTGAAATTGTTATGTGTACATAAAGATCCTGAGGTAACTGTAAGGCTTGTCTATTTTCATCTCGGTTAGCTTAACAGTTTGTTGGGGGGTGTATGGATTCGTTAATTCTAAACTGTATCAGATAGTCAAATTTTTTAGTGTATGAAAACCTTTTATTATATATACAGTCAATAGATAAATTAACATAAGCAAGTTTATCTTACCCTTGGTTAATATTATTGCAGCGCATATGAAACATATTAACCAAAACTGATCATTTGACGTCAAGTATACCAATAACCAGAAGCAAATTGTTTATCCAATCATTCAAAAAGTTCATAGTAAACCTTTATGACACCCTCTAAGCATCTAGTGCTCTTGTAGCGTTCATGTGTGGCCATCTTAATTGATTTTTGAATCATTAGGTACAAAGGTCTGCTTTAATAGCTATTGGAAACTTAGCCTTCTGTTCGGAGAACCGCAAAATTCTTGTTGCTTCTGAAAGCTTGAGGGATCTTCTTTTGCGACGGACAGTCACATCTGAGGGACGTGTGAGGAAAGCAGCAGCTCGTGCTCTAGCAATTCTCGGTTGGTTTTGTTTAATTGTTTCTATAGCAATATGGTTTATGCGTGACCCATCACATTTCCCTTTTTTAGGCTTTTAGCTTATATATTTGTTCAGTGTATCCATTCGAGCCTTCAGATATCAGAGTATCAAACATAACCCGAATAGACCCAATAAATGACCTTAAATAACTATAGTTATATCTGACAATAGGAGAGAACGAGAGTCTGCGGCGTTCCATTAAAGGACGCCAGGTGGCACAGCAAGGACTGCGGATACTTACAATGGATGGAGGTGGGATGAAAGGTCTTGCTACTGTGCAAATTCTCAAGGAAATTGAAAAGGGTACAGGAAAGCAGATACATGAGATGTTTGACCTTATATGTGGCACATCAACTGGTGGCATGCTAGCAGTTGCACTGGGAATAAAGCTCATGTCCTTGGAAAAATGTGAAGGCATATACAAAAATCTTGGTGAGCCAGATAACCATTACGTAAATGACAATGTTACTAACTTGCTTATCTTGATAGTCATGCTGGATTTTGCTGTAAATATTAATAGGAAAACTTGTTTTTGCGGAATCTTTTCGAAAGGATAACGAGGCAGCAACATGGAGAGAGAAGTTTGATCAGCTTTACAAAAGTTCATCGCAAAGTTATAGAGTTGTTGTACATGGATCCAAAGTACGCAATTCTCCATTTTACAACCTTCATTTATGATCCTTAAAAAGAATTTCTGGATTTATTTTCCAGTTAATAACTGTAGGGCTAGATCCTTTAAAAAGGTAACCAACTTGTCCAATTTCTATTTCGAGTAACTATCTTTGCACAGGATAGTAGGTCTAAACATTGACGTGGTAATTGATGTGTCGGTAAGTTGACCAAGTTAAAATTTTTTGACGTGGCACTGAGATGCCGGTTACACAAGGTTGAAGATTTCATTAAATCAAAATTTTTTGGCAAAAAAAGAATGGTTACTTGACATAGAAATTGGACCAAATTTGGTTATTCTTTTTTATGCTACTTCCCCATAATTAGATAGGAAAGCTGAAGACAAATGCCACTGTAGGCTACATGTATAACGATGATTTAGTTGTATAATTTGCTAAATCGAGTTTCATCTTTATCCAGCACAGCGCTGACGAGTTTGAGAGATTGTTAAAAGAGATATGTGCCGAAGAGGATGGAGACCTTTTAATAGACTCCGCTGTGAAAAGAATTCCAAAAGTTATCGTCGTAGCAACTTTAGTCAATGTGGCACCAGCTCAGCCATTTATATTTCGTAATTATCAGGTTTCTGCCATTGCCTTATTTATTGACTAGCTAGATATAACATAGCATATCATCTGATATTTCGTAATTATCCGTCATTTATATTTAGTAATATTTCCTCTTTTGAACTGTAGTACCCTGCTGGCACTCTTGAAGCCCCTTCGGCTATATCAGAAAATTTAGCAGCAGGTGGATCAGTAACATCAACTAATGGTTCTAAAATTGGATTTAAACACGGTGCTTACATGGGAAGCTGTAGACATCATATATGGCAAGCTATACGAGCATCATCTGCGGCTCCATATTACCTTGATGATTACTCTGATGGTATAAGTTTCTGGTCTTTCTTTATGCAGCATTTCTGCTCTTATTTTCTGGAATATGATTCAAAAAAATTCTTGTAAACAAAACATGGTGGGAACTGATAAAGTCCACTTCAGTTGATAGTTAAGCATTTTGCTACAATCAACTTGTCAGTTGAAGAGCTTTATTCAATATCTGATTTCTGCAGGTGTATATCGGTGGCAAGATGGTGCTATTGTTGCAAATAACCCTACTATGTTTGCGCTACGAGAGGCACAACTCTTATGGCCTGACGCAAAAATTGACACCTTAGTTTCAATTGGTTGCTGTACTGTTCCAACGAAGGTAATTGTTCTTTTAAAGATAATTCATCATCAATTTGGAGAATATTCAGTCTTAAGAATACACAAAGATAACAAAAAGCTCATAGCAAATGTCAATAGTACTTTTCATAATATATTGGTATCTATGAATAATTATTTCATGACTAAGGTAATTGTTCTTCTAAAGATAACTGAACTGTGCACATAAAAAAGCTCCAAATGAAAATATTTCTTTTGTAGATAGTCTGTTGAATTTAGGGATCACATATATTATCAGACGGAAGAGTGAAAGTGCACATTGTGAAAATGTTTGGATAACTTTGTTTATTTATAAAATTTCTTCACACGTTGGGTCTCTGTGTTTGATTCTAGGTTCGAAAAGGTGGGTGGCGTTATCTGGACACAGGGCAAGTGTTGGTTGAGAGTGCATGCTCAGTTGAGCGCATTGAGGATATGTTAAGCACATTGCTATCCATGATTCCACATATTCAGTATTTCCGGTTCAATCCAGGTGGGACGTTTATCATGAATTTTGTCCATAAATTGTGGTTGCTTGATGTTATGTATTTTCTGTCATTCAGAATTAGTAATAGCAATGAATGCACTGTATGTGTGCTCTATTATTTTTTGGGAAGTTTGTAGATATTTAATGCTCATTGAGAGAGGTGGCAAGATGGGCGGACTGGATAAGTGTTCAAAACAAGTTGGGGCTCAATTATATTAACAATGATTGCAAAGCTAATATTAACACAATAATGTTGTTCCAATTTTTTTTTTCTACAAGAACGATCTAAATCTTTAAATAAAATGATTCTTGAGGTTGTTACATTAGAAATAGACTTTGGGTAGATTTACCCCGTTTGCCGGTTCCGTTGCTAGCTAACTCTTTTGCTTTTACCCAACTTCGCCCATTCACAATTAAATGGGCCACAATGCCACTTCTACTTACATGATAGCATCTGGAGTCCTGATAGCACATTGTGGTTATAAATGTCTTTTAACTATCCTTTTACAGTTGATGAAAGATGTGATATGGAGTTAGATGAGACTGATCCCACAATTTGGCTTAAGTTGGAGGCAGCCACTAATGACTATATCCGGAACAATTCTGCTACTTTTAAAAAAGTTTGTAAGAGATTGGTGCCTAACCACAATGATGACGAATTACCTGACAATCTACAGTCACAACAGTTCTCAAAGGCAAAGCATCCAAATACAAGTATGATGTGTGCATTATTTTGAAGTATTATGGGTTAGGTGCTAATAATTAGTAAAAATGATAAATGTGAAAATAGTACCTCGGCTTAGTTTAGTCATTTATTCTACTTGTTATTCTTCTAACACCATTTTAGTAAATATACATGAGTTTTACTTAAGTGGCAAGATTAGTGGGTCAATAGCCGTACGGGTTAAAGGAGGTCATTTTAGTACGGTTTGTAGATGGACGGGTCTGGTTAGCCCGTACCCTTATTTTTTCCATTCACATCTCACCCTCTAATTCTCATATTTCACAGCAGTAGGTGAAAACGGGCCTTCCTTAGGTTGGAGACGTAATGTACTACTAGTGAAGGCTTCCAATTCTTTAGATTTAAAGAAAAACTTCAACCATGTTCAATCACTTGAGACATTTTGTTCTGACAATGGAATACAAATCTCGCTTGTGGATGTTACATCAGCAACACCTAAGCCACTACAAGAAACATCATTTCCATCGCCATTACTCAGTGGTAGCTTTCAATCGAACCCACTTGATATAGGGCCTCGTAGGACTGGTGGAAGGGACTTAACACCACATTTTAATCTTGGTGGAAACCATACTAAAAAAACTTCGTACCCCCAAGAATCGGAAGTAACACCTAGAAACCTTTCAAAGCCTATTCAGTTGTTGCATGAGAAGTTACAAAATTCACCACAGGTTGGAGTTGTTCACTTGGCTCTTGAGAATGATTCAAATGGCTCAATATTAAGGTCAGTTATTTCATCCTTCATTAATCATTCATATTGTGGAAAATTGTGTGCTGTTACGTAATAGTTCTTCAAGATAACTTATGCTGTGTTCTTGTTTCGTTAAATGGTCTTTGATAAGTAGCAAAATGGGTGGTTTGGGTAACTGGTCAAAAGGGTTGGGTGGACCTCCAAATATCTTACATTAGTGTAACTATTTATTTAATGATTAGGAAGTGGTATACATTGAAAATACACTTTAGCAAACCCATTTGCCTCGTTTAAGTAAATGAGTTGAATTTACAACCTCTGCTATTTTACCATTGATTGAAATTTCTCATTTTAGTCTTGGTCGTGTCCATCATTTCCATGAAGGAGGCGTGCGCTGTCAGTTCTTCATCTAAGATTCTGTATCTTTAATGTTCCAGTTGGCAAAATGATATTTTTGTGGTTGCTGAACCGGGTGAACTCGCTGAGAAGTTTCTGCATAACGTCAAATATAGCTTTCAGTCAATGTTGAGAGGCAGGCGAAGGAGATACATGTCTGACATTTCAAACATATCTACTGTTGCTGATTTGGTTGCCTCTATGCCTTTCTTCCAGATTGGAGCTGTTGTGCATCGGTTCATGGGACGTCAAACTCAGGTATGCTCCTTAGTAAAGGAGCAAAACGGGCAGGTTTGGAAACGGTCAAAATAGGTTGGGTCAAAACGGGCCAGGTGGGAGTTAAGCTGATCCATAAATAATTTTTTGTTATGTCCTCCTTAGAATTTTTTAATAGCTCAGTATGGTATATACAAAATATACAACAATAATATTTCTGGGAGGTTTACTTAATTTAAATCCACTTTGGTTTCGCTTGACCCTTTTGACCTGTTTTCGATTAGTTATTGAGTTACGCCATAAAACATAACCCCAAATGAACTTAAAACATGTATGATCACCTCTTCTTTTATTGTTTAACTGCAAAGTGGTCCTATAATGATGTGCTTAATGGTTGATGAAGGTCAATGATGACGATCAAGAAATTGGGGCTTACATGTTTCGCAGGACAATTCCTTCTATGCACTTGGCTCCTGCCGATGTTCGTTGGATGGTATGCTCTAGAATTATACTCAGATATCTCATTTTATATCATCTAGGAAAAAAAAAAAGTGTTGCAGGTCACCCTAAACCGGCCCATTCCAATAACTATCCCTTTTGATCTCTCTTACCCAAGTTGGCGGTCCCGGCCCATTTTGACACCTTTAAGCTAATAGAATATAAAGGATGTTAATCATTATTTAAAAAAAAGACACAATCAATCAATTTAGTAAATAATGATGGAAATATACAGCTTGGAGCTTGGAAGGACAGAATAATAATATACAGCGGTTTATACGGGCCATTTCCCGCTCTAATAAAGGCATTTCTAGACTCGGGTGCTAAAGCAGTGATATGCCCTTCAACACAACCAGAGCATGAAACTAAGTTAACATCATTCCATGGGTCATGCGATTTTAGTGTGCTTGAAAATTTCAAATTCGAGATCGGATTGGAGGAAGTAGAAGAAGAAGAAGATTGTGGGACCACAATTACAAGTCCTAACAGCGACTGGGAAAACATGACTCAAAGAGGTACTCCTGTTAAAGATCAAGGAACACTAATATGGGATGATGATGACGAAGAGGACCTCTCAAAATTTATATGTCTGATATATGACTCGGTTCATATAAAAGGAGGTAGAGTTGATGTTGCTTTACAACAAGCTGTTGCATCTAATAGAACAATGAGGTATTTGTGTCATCTCCCGCGTCTGCTTTGAATTAAACTTTGTAAATTCAAAAACCCCATTACTCGGAAAAGTGTATTGGAATAATGAAAAGACTATGAGATATAGAGTAAAAAGATATCGAGAGTATAGAGTATAGGAAACAACTAGATGCAATAAATATAATGTTGCATGTTTATATATTACATGTATATGCTATAATAAGTTTTTCTTGTCTAATGCCAAATCTTGTGTTTCTGCACCATGTGTTATGTCACAACTGTGTGTGTTGTCGTTATGATTTACCATAACTAGTCATACCGACAGCAAGTCAAACATTAGTTCAGAGTCTGAACTTCAGACACTGTTGGTCTTTATATCACAAATTTTTACAGCAACAACATAATCATTGTTTGCATGCTTTATTGTCACAATTCCAAACATAAAGAGAATGACAAGTATTCCATTTCCTCACCATTTCAACAACATAAAAAGTATTATTGGGGTAACATTTGGTTTGTTGTTACCTTAAACCATAACCAAGTATTTGAGAGCATTAGCGAAATCGCTACTCTATGGACTCCTCTTGTAGACCACGTCATGGCTTGATTTATACCTTTGGATCAACAATCATAAAAAAATAAAAATAAATAAATAATAAAAAAAAAATAAAATAAAAAAAAAATAAAATCTTTAATCTATTAGCAGGTGTTGTGCCTACAACAAACTTAGTACATTTCAAATTAGGTTTATATCAAGAGTATTCAAGAGATAAAAGTAACTTTAGTCAAAAAGCGAATTTCAAATAAACCTGCAACATTTTTCATAGCAAAGAAACCATATAGACAAAACAAATAACTACATCTACTACTGCATGAGTTACGTATTTCAAAATTTTAGAGGTATTTGAAAGTTACTTTTTGAAGTACGAGAATTACATAGTGCAATTTTTAGAATATACTGCGTATTCGCATATTATCACGTGACATAAGGTAGTATCAGATTTCTCATTTAGTTGTTGGCATCGGTGGTTGGAAGAGCTTCAAACTTTCTTTAAGTTTCAATTTCTTTATGACTTTGGTTCTTTTCAAATTTTCTCATGCCCAAATTTGATTCTCTTTTTAGGATCATGCGATTTTAGTGTGCTTGAAAATATCAAATTCGAGATCGGATTGGAGGAAGTAGAAGAAGAAGAAGATTGCGGGACCACAATTACAAGTCCTAACAGCGACTGGGAAAACATGACTCAAAGAGGTACTCCTGTTAAAGATCAAGGAACACTAATATGGGACGATGATGACGAAGAGGACCTCTCAAAATTTATCTGTCAGATATATGACTCGATTCATCTAAAAGCAGGTAGAGTTGATGTTGCTTTACAACAAGCTGTTGCATCTCATAGAACAATGAGGTATTTGTGTCATCTCCCGCGTACGCTTTGAATTAAACTTTGTAAATTCAAAAACCCCATTACTCGGTAAAGTGTATTGGAATAATGAAAAGACTATGAGATATAGAGTAAAAAGATATCAAGAGTATATAGTATAAGAAACAACGAGATACAATAATGTTGCATGTTTATATATTACATGTATATGCTGTAATAAGTTTTTCTTGTCTAATGCAAAATCTTGTGTTTAATTTCTGCACCATGTGTTATGTCGCAGCTGTGTGTGTTGTCGTTATGATTTACCATAACTAGTCATACCGACAGCAAGTCAAACGTTAGTTCAGAGTCTGAACTTAAGACATTGTCTGGTCTTTATATTACAAATTTTACAGCAACAACTTAATCATTGTTTGCATGCTTTATTGTCACAATTCCAAGCATAAAGAGAATGACAAGTACTAGTATTCCATTTCCTCACCATTTCAACAACATAAAAAGTATTATTGGGGTATCATTTGGTTTGTTGCTACCTTGAACCATAACCAAGTATTTGAATTGAGAGCATTAGCGAAATCGCTACTCAATGGACTCCTCTTGTAGACCACGTCATGGCTTGATTTACACCTTTGGATCAACAATCATAAAAAAAATTCTTTAATCTATTAGCAGGTGTTGTGCCTACAACAAACTTAGTACATTTCAAATTAGGTTTATATCAAGAGTATTCAAGACATAAAAGTAACTTTAGTCAACAAGCAATTTCAAAAAAACCTGCAACATTTTTCATAGCAAAGAAACCATATAGACAAAACAAATAACTACATCATATCTACTGCATGAGTTACGTATTTCAAAAGGTATTTGAAAGTTACTTTTTGCAGTACGAGAATTACAGAGTGCAATTTTTAGAATATACTGCGTATTCGCGTATTATCACGGGACATAAGGTAGTATCATATTTTTCATTTAGTTGTTGGCATCGGTGGTTGGAAGAGCTTCAAACTTTCTTTAAGTTTCAATTTCTTTATAACTTTGGTTCTTTTCAAATTTTCTCATGCCCAAATTTGATTCTCTTTTTCTCCTAATTTTCATTATATACAGATCTAATTCCTATATCCCGAAACATGGTAGACATTCCCTACATATCGTGACATCTATTTCTTTTCTTCATCCTTTGCTTCCACCACTACACACTAGTTTCGTGCATCGATATCAGTTTTCCGTTTTATCTCTTCCATGTACGGTTCTCTTTTAACTATTGGCCTCAAGGTCCTTTGCCGTAACAACACCAATGGATTGTTCACGGACACGTCTTAGAAGCCCGATTAGTCTTGTTGTATTAGGCGGTACTACAGAAGTATTTTTGCCCTGTTTTTGCCCTTTTTTGTGGTCAGAGCATAATGTTGTTTTAGTTCAAGCGGTTTCGGGTTCGGCTCATACAAGTTCCATTTTTTGTTTTTATTAAAATGTGTTAGGCTGTTGGGGTACGGTGTTGGGGTGGACTCAATTGAAGTTGAAAAAATGTGGAGATAGGATGAGATGTAGTGTAGGCGAATTTCCATTCACATATTTGGGTTTACCTATTGGCGAGTGTATGAGTCGTAGTAGTGCATGGAGGTTAGTGATGGAAAAAGTTAAGAAACGTTTTTCAGATTGGAGGGCTAAATAGATGTCTTTTGGGGGACGGCTAACATTGGTGAAAACGGTTCTCGGTAGCTTACCATTATATTACTTTTCGATGTTTCGTGTGCTCGTGTGTGTGTTAAAAACCTTGAGTGTATTCATATGGATTTATTTTGGGGTGGGGTGGGTGAGGGTAAAAAATTAGCATGGGTGAAATGGGATTCTTTAATTACTTCTTTCGGGGAGGGGGAGTTTAAATACCGGGTTTTTGAGGGCAAAAATTTGGGCTTTATTGGGCAGGTGGTGGTGGAGGTTTAGGAAAGAGGGGTTTCTTTATGGGTTAGGGTCATTAAAAGCATTTATGGTGCAAATGGTGGTTTAGTAGAAGGTAGTAGTGGGGGGAGGTGTATGGGGAATAGAGGTGTTTGGGGCGACATTATTAAGGTAGGGAGGGACTTAGATGACGTGGGTATTGGATTCACGTCGTCTTTTTTGTGTAAGATAGGGAACGGGGTGGATACTTCTTTTTGGGAAGATAGATGGGTTGATGTTAGGATCACGTTTTACGTAATCTCTCAAGTCTCGGTCATATCAACAATATGTAATAGGTTGCTAGTTTATTTATCTTACTTATGTTTATGTATTAAGTTATGTAAGTGTCCAATGGGCCTCTAAAGCCCACGTTTTGCAAGATAGGAAGGGAAGGGAGTGTTGCCCTAGACCTTGCCTATAAATACTAAGCTCATGTAAACATAACAATTGTTGGTTATTTCATTATCTTAAAGAAACTCTTGCTCTTTCATCTTTCATATTGATTTAATCAACCAAACTCTATTCTCATCTTGTTTCTACCAAAACCTATACTTGTGTTTACAATACGGTGACCTAACAAGTGGTATCAATCGCTAGAAGAAGATGTAAACTTTTGTTTTTGTTTCCTTCGATCCAACAACTTGTTTTTACTCGTTATTTTTCAAAAAATCTTGCTACTTTCTTATTTGTTTCGTGTTTATATCACATCTTTGTCTTCAAACTTGTGCTACAAACTCAAACAACCAACAAAGTCTCAAAATTTTTTCAAAAATACTCCATTCGTACACTTGTACTATTTTTCGAGATCCTTGAGATTTTTGAAAAGTGGTTCAAGTTTGCAACTTTCTTTAAGATTTCATCATTTTAAGGTTAGTTGTACAAGAATCTTAGATTAAAAACGTGTTTTTGGATTGCTTTTAACAAAAACAAAAAAACTGCCTATTTTCGAGAACACCAAAGCCCTTAACTTTTGAGAACACACATAATCGCTCCATAAGTGTCACCGTTGCTTACTCAGTGCTTTTCTCTCTTGTATAAGAAAGAAAGCACTTCGACTCGTTAGATATTTTCGATTTTGTATAATCTCGAAAAATTTTTGGACCCTTTTCGAAATCTTGAAAACTTTCGAGAACATCATACATTTTTCGAAATCACTTTCTGTTTTTGAAAACTTGTGAACTTTTCGAAATCATTTTCAATTTTGTCGAGAACATCTTTGATCTCCTTTGTTTCTGTCTTCTCGATAATTGTCTCAAACTTTTCTCGATAATTTTCACTTTATCGAGAACAATCTGAGTTATCGAGATCACACAATATTTTCGAGATCACACCCAAACTTTCGAGATCACATCCAAACTTTCGAGATCACCAGGACTTTGACTGACTTTCGAGGTATTCAACAACAAAGTTTCGAGAACACACTTGGAATAGTTTTCGAGAATTGGCTTTTCACTTATACCTTCTACAAGATCCATTTACACACAAGTCTTTCATTATGTCTCAACCTCCGTACTACAATTACCTTCATCAGCATCAGCAGCTACAATAGAATCGTCAACAACAACCGTATCAACAACTGATTCAACGACCGTATCAACAACAGTATCATCAACCATACTACATGCACGAACAACATCAACTCTTAATGCACCAACAACAATTTCCACAACAACAACCATACTTGCATCAGCAAATGCAAACCAATCTTCCACCAACTAAGCAAACACATTGGTTTGATCAAATGTGCGAAGCAATCACTAGTCAGCAATCTCGACATGAAGCTGGGTCTCTTGATGTAACACCCCCAAAAATATATATTCGCGGAAGCATACAAGCATTTGGGGTGCTACGAATTAGGAATCACAACACAAGATAAAGAGAACGGAGTAGAAATCCGTTAAATTATATTACATAATTTAAAGTCAAATGTAATACATAAGTTCGAGTTTTATAAAATAAGGCCCAGTTACACGACTGTCCCATTGTTTTCAGAGTAACGCTTGTGTAAAACACTTAAGATTCTTATGACCTCGCCATGCACTGCCATCAACATAATCATATTTTAAGCACCTGAAAAACATGCTAAAAGTCAGCTAACGCTGGTGAGTCTATAGTTTTAAATTAAATAGCACATATGGACCATAGCAATAATCAGCAAGTATACACTAAACCCGTATGCAACACTAAGCTCAACCACCGAACTAGACAAGAATGCCAAAAGCATTAAATATAATAAAGTGCCCGCGAGTGATAATCCCCAGTCACTTGGCGAAAGGTCGTCATGGTATACTTTCGGGCCTTGACCACAGTACGGCCAACCGATCGGAGGTGTCACCCTCAATAGATCTATTTATAACATACGCGTTTCCCAGCAGGAATTGACGGTGTTGATAATGGGCAAATGGGATTCAAGCAAACTTAGGTTTCCGCATACTAGTGTATTAAGAACAAGTTCGGTTTTCGGTCCATGAAAACAGTTTTGCATGTTTCTCACCCCAAGGTTTATAAAACAGTACTTATAATAAAATGGGGCTATAAACTCACCTTAATAAAAGCAATCTGCTAGTCAACAAGTAAAAATATGCAACCGCTCCGACACGCGACCTAAGTAAATATGGTATGTCTCAGTA
>LBNU01024851.1:6199-20329 GCA_014162995.1 Artemisia annua | reverse complement strand
AAACATTAAACAAGCACTGCAGCATATGACAACTGGATTTATTGTATTTGCTGTATTTATATGTGCTCTTCCTTATCAGTAACCGTCCTACTGAACGTTCAGCCTCAAATGTGTCACACCCTGAATTTACCTGTTATGGGCAGCGGATTTGAATACCTGCGTGTGACTTTCATGGCATCCATCACAAGATTACATTTGAACGACCTAAAGTGTCGTTTAGAGAATACACGTTTGATCATAATAAAAATCAGAGTTTACAAACATAGGTCCCAATGTAAGTTGCATGTTTTGAAAACAAGTACAAGTTGATCAAACGATACATAAGTGCATGAAAACGTGATGATGCAAGTCGACGCCGCGACTTCAAAATGATGGTCCATATGCATGTCCATGATGATGCTAATTACCTGAAAATACATTGCTTAAAACGGTCAACATAAAGTTGGTGAGAAATCATAGTTTATAAACAGTTGTTATACGAAACCACAAGTATAATCTGTATGACATAAGTCACGTAAAAATGAAGTACAATAGCTTAAGCTCATGACCCCGAAACTAGACCAAATGAGGATGCCCCTCAAGAGAGTGTTATGCCGACACTCTAAGTATGATAAAATGAAATGCATCCGCCTAACGGACGTTGGTATGACCAACACGGATGGAGGCGTCACCCTCAATATGATCTATCCACTCACCCTCGCTTATCATATAATTAACGGTCCATGATAATAGGGGACTTGCAATTGGCATATGAGGTAACTTAACCTATTGTACAATGAATTTGATACCTTGGTTCGTATATAAAAATGATTGCAATGTATTCTCCCCCGTGGGATTTGAAAACATTAATAAATGTAAAAACGGGGCTATGAAAACTCACCTGTAGTGATGGTACAATGTACTATGAAGTGAACTGAAATAACAAGGCGCAACTCCTAGCCGCAACCTAAAGTGATAATGTGTTTTAGGTAGTGCAATAATGTCGTGTATGCAATTTATAAAATGTTATATCACCCGTAAATGTTTGTTTGTAAGTTTAGTTTTAAAATAACGTTACTTCGCATATTTTCTAACAAGAGTCAAAATATAATATTTTTGAAATTTTTAACAAGTATGTATCGTAATTACGATATGAATGTTTCAGAAATGTTTATCTTGAAAAGTCTCCGACTCGACTAAAGTATGTGACCAAAACACCACAACTTTCATTTATGATATTTTATCTAAAACCGCACCTAAAGTGATTAAAATCCATTTCTAAAAATAAAATCAGGTTATTCCCTATTAGAACAGCTGTCAAAATAGTATTTTTCGTCAATATCTTTGTTAAGTCATAACTTCTTCGTTATAGCTCGGTTTCTAAAGTTCTACATATCCCCGCGAAAGATCTCGGGGACTCGGTTTATCTTTTAAAGCTTGGTTTTACCATGATGAAAATCCCTACAGCAAACTATTTATTATTATTTCTGAAAATTAGTTATCAATAATATATTTAGAAAACTCGTATCTCATTATAAATCCGTTTTTATTCATTCAAACGACCACGTTTTCGTTAAAAATCTATTTTCTATTTCTTTAACTAAATCTTTATAAATAACTTGATTTTCTAAAAGTTAGAAATTTGGGCAGCGCTTCCGCGCCTATTTTTAAATAATCCATTTTTCTATACTAAAACCTCTGGAATCAACTCCAAATCTATCCTAATCTATTCCACCAATTCTTCAACAATTTATATAGTTCCGAAATAAAATAAAAACATAATAAAATCTCACAAACATGTATATAGGTGATATAGGTGATGAAATGAGTTTAAATAAATATTTAAACTTAGCAAATGCATAAATGTGCATAATAAATGATTAAACACATAAGTAAATGTATAAAAATTATTTTTATACTTACTTCATAGTGAAAGATTTTTAGAAAGATCAAGAACAATAGAACCCCAACGATTCCTCTGAAATGATATATAGGTAATATATAACCCGTAAAAGATCGAATAACACTTGAAATGGTCAAAACCGAATTTCTTCTTCTTGATTTCTTGCTTGGCCGAATGTGATAGTGAGAAAAAAAAGTATGTTCTTGTTTATTGTATGAAAAAATGAACTAGTGGACATCTTCTTTTATGCAAAAATCTAATCATGTCATTTTTTTAATATTTTAATGAGCTGCCAATAGCGAAGTGATTAAAATAATACCAAAGGGTGTCTTGTTTGGTTGGATTCGGTGAAAAAGAGGGAAGAAAGAAAGGATTTGGTGCCATGCTTCAACTAAATTCATGTGTCATAAAATATCTAGTTTTAATATAATTATACTATATATAAATACATGAATCTCTTACAAAATCAATCAAGTTTGACAATTGGTGTCATGTTTGTGTGTTCGACTGGAAATAAGGGGCAAGGGGAAAAGTATGGATTGTGTAAGTTGGTGTCCCAAAATATCTTGTGTTTTATACATATGTAATGTATTGTTTAATTGTTTTGGGTATTAAGTTATCTAGAAATAAATTTTAGCGGTACAAAATGAAATATAATGAAGTCATAAAAACTATAAAAATATATTTTGTATAAGTGTCGGGTGTTTAATAATTATCTTTTCTTAATTACTTAAGTTATCATAAATATATGTAAATATATATATAATAAATGAATTAAAACACCGGGTAAACTAATATTTTTTTTTTGTAACATTGTCATGAGTGTAAAAATGTATTAGGACCATTGTGGGGAGTGTCGGATGTTGCTCATATATTTATTGATCGCGTGTTAGCGTTTAACGTAAAATGTCAAATGTACGAAAAATGTAAATTTGAATAACCTACGAGTGGAATAGCATGTAAATGATATCGTGATGATATGTAGACTATTTCTAGTCCGAATAAAGTGTCCCTACTAATGATGCATGAATTCGCCGCTAAACCAAACCTAGTTACGCGAATTTGAATACCCGTAAGCCCTGTTTACAATGAAATGAATGATATGCATGAATAGTGCTTATCCTCCGGGAATGAATAGTGTCATGTGAATAGTAAATTTTCTGAACGCTTCTCGGAATCTCAAATTGACTCTGAAAATGATGAATAGTAAAATGATGAATAGTAAATGATGAATAGTAATGGGTGAATAGTGAAATGTCGAGTTTTGGGAAATGACCTGAAATTGTGGGTTGTGACAATTGTTATGTTTTGTTTTTATTTCATTTTAGTTTCGACAGTTTAAGATTGAGTCTAGTCTTGGCTTGGCAACGCCACTTGTATATGTAACTAACCAAGATGATTGACTAGCCACCAGTAAACTATCCCTTATCCAACCAAACTGTGTTTTTCCATATCCCTAAACCTCCCGTTATAACCCTTTTGTAAAGCCCTCTTTGATAGTTATCCTAGGTGCTTACGCCTAAGTGGAGAAGGTTTCGATCCTCTCTCAAGCCTATGGTAATCTATTTACTATGTCAGGTAGTGAGTGATATTATCCATTTCCTTTACATGATATTTACATATTATCAACCGAGAGATGTGAGTATCCAAACACTACATGAGAGGTGCTAGTTTATTTTTTCCGTGCTTATTTTGAGTAAAGTGGAACGACTAATTATTGTATTTACTTTTATGTTCGCAATAAATGACCTCTAACTTGTATTTTAATTGGAATAAAAGCACATTTGCTTGAGGACAAGCAAATCTCAAGTGTAAGGGTATTTGATGAGACGAAAAATGTTACGTTTTTAGGGGTCAGTTTGAGTCCTAATTCGTATATTATTTGATCGGATTTCACCCAAAGTCGTTTCTTTTCTCATTTTAGGTACTTTTGAGGAGAAAATCACAAAAGAAGCATTTTCGGGCATTTTCGGAGTGAAAAAGTGCGGAAAACAACAAAATCTCAAAAGACCCTAAAGTGCACAGAAGGTGACGTCGTCACAAGTGACTAATTATTGTAATTACTTTTATGTTCGCATTAAATGACCTCTAACTTGTATTTTAATTTGAATAAAAGCACATTTGCTTGAGGACAAGCAAATCTCAAGTGTAAGGGTATTTGATGAGACGAAAAATGTTACGTTTTTAGGGGTCAGTTTGAGTCCTAATTCGTATATTATTTGATCGGATTTCACCCAAAGTCGTTTCTTTTCTCATTTTAGGTACTTTTGAGGAGAAAATCACAAAAGAAGCATTTTCGGGCATTTTCGGAGTGAAAAAGTGCGGAAAACAACAAAATCTCAAAAGACCCTAAAGTGCACAGAAGGTGACGTCGTCACAAGCTTCAACGTGACGACGTCAGGAACAAATGAAGTGAAGAAATTGGAAGTTACTCATGACGGGCCAGAGAGTTTTTAGCCTAGTCTGGTGACGGCGTCAGGGAAGGCCGTCAGATCTGTAACAAGGCGGCGTGACGACGTCAAGAAGGCCATCACAAAACCCTAATCGTCGGCGTGACGGCGTCACACCTTGGGCTGACGCCGTCAGCCCGTATTCTCTATATATATAGGACGAATTTTATTGTTTTAGAGGAGGAACTTGGTGGAGAACTTAAGGGTTAAACCCTAGCTCGTGTATTACAGACCTTAGAGTGTACTTTTACCCCTCTAACTTGCATGTTTAATCTAAGATAAGTCTTCATTCAATCCATACAATATGTCTATGTGTTGTATGATTTATGTTTGTGCTTTTCTTTCCTTTAACATGCTAGGCTAAATTAACTTGTGTTTGCTTAGATCTAATGAAACCTAACTATTGATTATCATGTGATGTGTATGTTGTGATTGTGATTTGGATGAATGTTTCATCTACGTTAGACTTAAGAAAACTGGCTAACCTCCTATACGGTAACAAGCTTGAACGTCTTAGGAAACGTGAATCGTATGTGCGTTAATCGATTTTAAGGTAGTATTTCATGCGTAGGTTGCTATCGGTGAGCTTATGATAGGATACTTGACGTATCGTCATATAGTGAGGTAGGAGCTTATAGAGTTAGGGAATTGAACGCACTCCCTACGACTTGTTAGGAATACACCCGTCATCCACGCAAACTCAACATACTAATTACATGGTAAAAGATAGTTAGGGAGTAATGAAATCTAAGTAAACACTACTTTCCCCACCATTGTTTTCTCAAAACTTTAATTTAATTTGCATAAGTAGATACTTGGGTTAGTTGACTAGCAACTAATTCCGCCCACTCCTTCAAAACCGAGATTTTACTGCTTTCATAAAAACATAAAAATACAAAAATAATCATCCTCCACCCTTAGACCTTAATTAGAGTAGTCTTTAACCTAACGAACACTATTCCCTGTGAGAGAACGATCAAATCCCCCGGTACTTGCCACTACACTATACTACATCGGTCAGGTACACTGCCTGGTGGGGATTGTAAGCCTCTTGAGATCCCTTGAGAGGTAAAAACAAAGTGCGTAAGCAATCCCTACGCATCACTTTTCCAAGAGACAAGATTGTTGTTCAAGAAAACACAGTAACCAGTAACAGATCTCCTGGTAACTATACATTTTGCCCAGTCAGCATCAGAATAAGCATCAAGAGACATACCTGATCCTTTATTAATCTGAATACCCATACCTGGGATCCTTTGAGATATCTCAAGATCGTGAAAGCAATTCTGAGATGAGACTTAAAAGGACAATGCATAAATTGACTTAAGCAATGAACAGCATAAGAGATGCCAGGTCTGGTATTAGTCAAGTAAATCAATTTGCCCATAAGTTTTTGATAGTCAGTGATGTTATCAAGGACTGGATCATTCTCAGTAGATTCATTAGTCAGAACAAGTTTGGTTTGCAAAGGAGTTTTAGCAGGTTTGCATGCAAGCATACCATATTCAGACAAAACATCAAGGCAATATTTTCTTTGGTTCAAACAAATACCACTTTCAGTATCATTAACCTCTATCCCTAGAAAGTATTTCAACTTCCGTAAATCCTTGATCATGAATTTAGAATAAAGAAAGATTTTAAACTTTTCAATCTCAGTAACACTATTGCCAGTAATAAAAATATCATCAACATAAACCAGCAAGGCAAGAAACACACTATTATCAGACTTAGTAAAAAGAGAATAATCAGATTTACTTTGACTAAAACCATTTTCAATGAGAGCAGCAGTCAATTTAGCATTCCATTGCCTAGGAGCTTGTTTTAGACCATATAAAGACTTCTTAAGCCTACAAACTCTGGTATCATCTTTAGGAAAATAACCCTCAGGCAACTTCATATAAACAGTTTCCTCTAAGTCACCATATAGAAAAGCATTATTAACATCAAGTTGAAAAACAGGCCAACTATTATGAATAGCAACAACAAGTAAACATCTAATGGTAACCATTTTGACAACAGGAGAGAAGGTTTCATCAAAATCAACCCCTTCCTTTTGATTACAACCTTTAACAACAAGTCTAGCTTTATATCTATCAACTTCATCATTAGATTTAAACTTAATTTTCCAAACCCACTTATTACCTATGGCTTTCCTGCCAGGAGGTAACTCAGTGATCTCATAAGTGTCATTTTTATTTAAGGCTTCCATTTCATCATTCATAGCATCAATCAAGTAAGGAGATTTAGAAGCTTCAAAGAAGGATTTTGGCTCACTGATTTTGTTAAGTTGAGTAGTAAAACAAAGATTTTCAGAGCTTAATTTAGAGTAGCTAACATATTTCTCAAGCCCATATTTGACTTTAGAATCAACAACAAAGTCATTATAATTTTTTGGAAAGACAGAGGGTCTAGAAGACCTTCTCAAAGGTACTTCTTCCTGAGCATTTAAATTTGAATTTTGATTCAAATTACCCTCAGAATTGTTGTTTTCTTCAAGTGTAGCAACCACCTCATCCTCATCAGCAAAGACATTATCACTGTTTTGATTAGTGATAGAAATTCTGCCAGATGAAGGAGAGCAGCTGCCTTTACTTTGTGATTTATAATCACTATTCAGGCTACTCTCATCATCATAGGGTATCTCAGGATGTTCCATGTAAAAAAAGTTTAAGTGATTTAAGTCTTGAAAAAAAATTTCAGGGGTAGCATCAGCATTATCAGTGTTAGAACCTTTAAAAGGAAACACATTTTCATAGAATTGAACATCCCTAGAGAATATGAATTGATGCTTATCAAGACTATATAACTTATAACCTTTTTTGACATTAGAATATCCTATCATAACACATTTTTCAGACCTGCTACTCATTTTATCAGAATCATTCAAGATAGTAGCAAAACACAAACAACCAAACACTCTCAAGTGATGAAGCACAGGTTTCTCATTGTATATGAACTCATAAGGAGATTTTCCTTTAAGCACAGAAGAGGGAAGTCTGTTAATAAGATAAGTAGCAGTTAGAACACATTCAGACCACATTTTCAAAGGAATTCCCCCTGAAACATAAGGGATCTAGCAACATTCAAGAGATGCCTATGTTTCCTTTCAGCAATGCCATTTTGCTGTGGACTATAAACACAAGAGGTCTGATGGGTGATCCCTTTATCAACACAGAGTTTGTTAACAGTTTGATTTACAAATTCAGTTCCATTATCACTTCTAAAAACCTTAATTCTTTTATTGAACTGATTTTCAATCAGATTGGAAAACACATTAATGTAATTAGGGACTTCATCCTTAGTTTTAATGAGATACACCTAAATAGCTCTAGTGTAATCATCCATAATAGTTAAAAAATACTTATACCCTTCAGAACTAGGCACTTTATATGGCCCCCATAGATCTAAATGAACCAGGTCACCTAATGCACTAGTGATATGGTTGATTCGTTGTGTTTTTGTGCAAAACGTTATATCAAAAATACCAACAAAGTGAGGTCAATGTTATCGTGAGGACAACAAGACGTGGAGAAATACAAGTAAACCCTTCGTGAAAAGGATTACCTCGTAAACTCGTGCAATGTGATATTTTTAAGACCGGGAAAGTGATTTCCCGGGTCGTGTCCCAACGAGGAGTGAATGGAAAGTAACGAGAAAAGATCGAGATTAAAATCTTGTATGTTTGGTTGAGAAAGGTTATTTGGTTTTGTTTGTACGTTAAATTAACGGAAATTGGAAATTAACAAACGTAAATGAAAATAAATCAACCTAAGGGGAACAAAAGGCAAATGGCAAACTAGGGGAATCCTAAAACACTACGGGAAATAAAATTAGGTATCGGGAATCCTAAAACACAAGTTAACAAATAAACGTGACGTTTATTTAAGATAAACGTCAACGTACAAATAAAAACGTGAAATTTAAGCTACGAAAGTCCTACGGGCCTACAAATAATTTTCTTACGCACTAAATGACAAAAGAAAATTTTAGAAAAAAGAAAATTAAAAATTTAATAAAAATTCTATTTATTATGAATTTAAAACTATTTTAACTAATTTAATTGGAAATAAATATTAAAACTAATCTAAAAATTTTGAAACTTTTTTAACAAACACTACAAATGAAAACAGGTTTTCTAAAAATATAAAAAACTGGGGTCACTATATTAAAAAGCTGGGGAATAAGCTGATAAGCAAAAAAGGCTAAAGAGGCACTACTACTATAAAAATAAAAAGTGCAAAATAAAACATGAGAAGTCCCTAGGGCGCAGTGGTGTTGTGAGGCTTGGAGTGCAAGAGGTCAGGGGTTCGACCCCACCTTTTGCAATTTTTATCAAACATTTTTTTTTTCAAATTTTCTTTTACAAACTGATTTTAACAACAAAAATATCAAACTTTTGAAAAGCCACTTTTGATGAAAAGCTAAAACTAAGCTTATGCAAGTTCAAAGTCTCAACAGATGGCAATCTTTCTTTTTGGTTCAAGTTTTTTTTTAAATTCACACTGCCAAACCCAATAAGCCAATAAGCCAAAATAAATTGGCACAAACACAACAACATAAACAACAAGCAACAACAACAACAAGTAATAACAACAACAGCAACTAAAACAAGGATCAAACAAGAACTATCAATCAACAAACTCAGATTATGAAGAACAAGAACAACAACAAAAGTAGCAGCAGCAGTCCAAAACAAGCAAAAGAAAGGGCTCAAAATAAACTCTAAATAAGTAAACTATGGGAACAAAAAACATAAACCTAAATATCACCTAGGGGGCTACTCACATCAGCAATAAACAAGGACTTTCACCCAGGTTTGAGCAAAATATTGTCAAATGAAATTTGCTCAAACACTAGATGCAGGGGAGATGGGTGCTCAGAATGGGCACTTTGGGGTTGATTTCAAGTGATCAAATGGATTCCAAAAAGCAAAATTATTTTTGATCTTGATAAACAAGCTACCAAAGTGTACAAAACAACAATCCTTATCCAAATTCAAGCAGGATTAAAGCCTTGAGCAACCTTAGAATTCTGTCCCATTTCACAGATCACAAACAGTTTGACTTTTGAAATTTTTACAAAGTTTGACTTAGGAGAATTTTCCTTGAACCTAATGGATTAATTATGTTATATTATCCCTAAAATAAGCTAAACTAAGCAACCTAAACTAGTTTTAAGCTAAATTGAGGCTTATGCTATCCTAAAATTCCAACAGTATGCAAATAAGAGAGATTGAGATGAATTTTTGACTATTGCTTTAAAAACACCAAAGTAGACCTTGAACCAATCTTATATTGATCTAGGTATTCTGTCTAAGTTGATTTTAGCACACCACAACCATCCAAACTTAGTCAGTTCTATTATTCCAAACACCCCTTAAGTAACTAGTTTGAAAGGTTTTTACTACAATTGAGGTAATTAAACAACAAAGCTGATTTCTAAACTAAAATTAAGTAGACATGAATAGAAATAAACAATAATTAAGAGCAAATAACACTTCTAACTAGGTAAACACAGATTATGCAAATTATTGGCCAAAAAAAATGGCTTACTTGTCATCCAAAGCTTGTAGCTAACTGAGAATTAGTACCAAATCACAACCTACTGCTCCCCATGGAGCTCTAAACCAGATTCCATCCATCATACTTGCTTCTGATTCTACTTTTGTTCTTCAATTTTTTTTTTATTTGTTTTGGTTTTCTTTGTATTTCCTTTTTTTTTTTCTTTTTCTGGGATTTTTGCTTTCTTTAATGATGAGTGTGTAAATACTCATCATTTTTATCGTATTTTAACTGCCAAAACACGTGAAAACACTCGGAAATACATCAAAATACTAAAAATATCCCAGGGTCGTGTTTTATATGCAAAATGATCAAAAACAAATAAAAAACGAACAAAGTGTTGCATAATTGGCAGTTTCAGTCCCTCAACTTTCAAAACTTGTCAAAATCAGTCCCTAGCCATTTAATTTGTAAGAAAAGTCATCAAAGGTCCTTGGAAAATCAAAATTTGTCATATTTGGTCCTTTGGTGAAAAGTTTCAAGAGTTGTCAAATTTAGTCCCTGAACTTTGAAAGGTTGTCAAAATAGCCCCTGGGATTAAAATTTTGGAAAATAACAATCATGGTCCTTGTGTTAATGAACTTTGGCAGAAATGGTCCTTGGATTGCAAGTTTGGAGATTGTACATGTTTGGTCCCTGCAGTTTGTAAGTTGGCAACATTGGTCCCCGAGAATTATACATTGAAGAAAAATGACTAAAGAACCTTGGGAATTCTACACTTGGCAAGATTAGTCCTTGGTTTAAGTTTTGAAGATTGGCAGTTTTGATCCTTCAAATTTCAGAAAGTTACAATAGTAGTCCTTGGGCTTTAAGTCCTAAACTACTACTAAACTTAAACCTAAACTAGTCCTACACCTAAACCCATTAACCCAAACCTGCTACTAAAATAAAACCTTGGCCCAAAACTACATCTCAGCCCAACACCAAACCACCCACACCCCCCGTTTTTTATAAAACTTCGGTCAAGAAAGTCAAACCTTACCCCCTTTCTTCCTCCTCCCTCCCATAACCCACTGAGTAAAACACCACCTCCACCACTGCAACACTCAACACTTCCCCCAACACCTCAAAAGCTCCCCTCCACCTTTCCCAATCCCACTACCATCTCACAAACCATACCTACCACCCATGAACACCCTGGCAATCCCCAATTCCCCACAAACAGTTTTGGCGCCAAAACTTGATATATGGCTAGGATTGATCTTGGAGCAATTGGACAGCTGGGATGTTATCACAGAGCTCAAGGGAACTTCACAAAACCCTAATTCCAGAAGATGATGCACAAGAGGGCTCAATTCCTACCTACCACTTATGTAGTATAAATAGATTAGTCTTGTAAGCCTTCAAGGCATCCTATCCTTTTATCTTTTCTGTACTTTAGATTAAATTTTAGTTGTATTTTCAAATTCTCAAGTTAATTTAAGAATTGTCTCAGTTCCAAGAAATTCGTGTTTTTGCTTAGAATTTAATTTTCTTGTTGTTTCCTTTAATTGCACCTTATATATTCTCAGTAGCTTCTATAAACTTTTTTTTAAAGTTATTTTAAGTTTAAGGAAAACTCAAACTCAGAAAAGAAAGAAAAAAAATATAAAGAAAATCAAAAACATGAAAAAAATATAGAAGAAGATTGAAGAAGAAGAAGTTGCAGATACAGATGGTGGTTGGTTTAGAGCTCATGGGAGCATAGGAATTTGTATTTGGTTCTGGTTCTTACTTAATTCTTGGCTTGGACTACTTGTAAGGCTTTATTTCTCATTATTTTTAGCATTTTAATTGTTTCTGCCCAATAGCTTTAATCTGAGCCAAATCTCTGTTTAATTAAGTTTAGTTATTTTTTAGTAATTGTTCTCTTCATTAAGTCCTCAATTTGCTTTAAAATTTGTTAAAAACAGTTTTAATGGGGTGTTTGGATTTGCCATTCTAACTGCACTCTAGTGGATTTCAGTGGTTAAAACTTGTTCAAACATCATTCTTAGGTTCATGCTAGCTCAATCCAAACCTTACCTTGGTACTTTTAAAGTAAAAAGTCAAAATTAGCAAAAAATTCTTTTGGCAGCTTCACTGTTGAAACTTGGAGTTGGCACAATCTTCATTTAGTGTTTTAATGTGTTTAGGTTGCTTAGAATAGTTTCACATTAGCCAAATGTGTCAATATCAGTAACTTAGGATCCATCAAACCTCACCAAAGTCAAATTGCTATCAAATTTTCAAAAGTCAAAGTTTAGAAATCTGGAAATGGGACAACTTTGTAGATCAAATGTAGGGTTTAAAAGAACTTGGAAATTGATAATTTTTGTTGTTATGTAAACTTTGGTTGCTGGTTTATCAAAATCAAGAAAAAAATCCAACTTTGGAATTGGTTTGATCATTGAAATTTGGTCTTAGATTTGCCCAGTTGAGCATTTTTGTGCCCTGCATACAGATTTTCATCATTTTTCTTTGACCCATAACTTGTTCAATTTTTGACCAATTTGCTTGCTCTTTGTTGTTTTAAAAAGTCCCCTAGGTGGTAATTAGTTGCTCACTTTTTGTTTTCCTTTAACCGCTTATTTCAACTGCTTATTTTGTTCTTTCTTTTGTTTTTTTTCTCTGGTCTGTTGCTGCTACAACTCAGGGAACTGAGTTGTTTATGGTTGTTCTTGTTTGATTCTTATTCTGTATTTGGACCTGTTGTAGTTGTTATTGTTGTTATTGCTTGATGTTGTGGTCATTTCTTGTTGTTGATTTGTTTGTTCAAGCTTATGTGAGCTTATTGGCTTATTTGTGAAACTGTTTGAAGCTTTGACCAAAACAAGGATACAAATTTTGAATCTGTATAAATTGCTAAATTTGTTTGAGTTTCAGTTGAGAATTTTGGTGAAAACCCATTTTCAAAACTTGATAATAGTTGGTGTTTAAGTGAATTGAGAAAGAGAAAAATAAAAAAAAATGTTTGCAAAAATGTGCATGAAGTGGGGGTCGAACCCCTGACCTCCTGCATAAACTCTCAACACACACCCCACTAACCAACTGCGCCCTTGGGTCTTTTGCATAAACCCTTGCGATTTAATGTCTTTTAACCATTTTTTTTTTATTTAAGCTTATTTAAGCTTTCCAGCTTTTCTTAGCTTATTTCTGCTTAATTGTAAACTGCAACATCCTACTTTTATATCTTTTTAAAAAATTTGATTTTCTTTGTAGAATTAATTAAAAAAGTTTCAGATTTATTTCTATAGTCTTAGTATTTATTTTTATTTAATTAGTATTATTTAGTTTTTAATTCATTATAAATAGGATTTTTGTTAAATAATTAATTTTCTTTTTTCTAAAATTTTCTTTTGTCATTTAGTGCGTAAAATAATTATTTGTAGGCCCGTAGGATTTGCGTAGCTTAGATTTCATGTTTATATTTGTACGTTAACGTTTATTTAGAATAAACGTCACGTTTATTTGTTAACTTGTGTTTTAGGATTTCCCGATACCTAATTATGTTTCCCGTAGTGTTTTAGGACTTCCCTAGTTTTCCATTTGCCTTTTGTTCCCTTTAGGTTGATTAATTTTCATTCTCGTTCGTTAATTTTCCATTTCCGTTATTTTAACGTACCATAAAACCAAACAACCTTTCACATACAAGATTTTAATCTCGATCTTTCACGAAGATTTCCATTCACACCTCGTTGGGGTACGACCCGGGGAATCACTTCCCGGTCTCACAAATATCACATTGCACGAGTTTACGAGGTAATCTTTTTCCTAAAAGGTTTACTTGTATTTCTCCACGTCTTGTTGTCACTCACGATAACATTGACCTCACTTTGTTGGTATTTTTGATAAATTGTTTTTGCACACACCACCCCCATGTCCTTGAAATAACTTCTAAAAAGTTTTAAAAAAACTAATGGAACTAATGGTAGTGCAATTTAAGTAAAATAGGAAAAAAAATGCAAAACTTGAAGTAAAAATGGAAATTGCTTTAAACTTTGTTAGGTCACCATGTTGTAACATAACAATCATATAATCATTAACCAAGAAAGAAGAAGAAGAGACAAGAATTATGGAAGGAACTCAATGTGTGAAAATAATGAACTTGTATTGCATAAGAGAACCAACAAGCCTTAACCAAGGCTTACACATAGTATATATAGGGGAGTCCAAGGGTTTCTATATCATTCTAGCACTATTACATACTTGGCCCTTGGACTTCCACACAATGTGACATTACATCATAAACTTACTTAACATGAAAGATAAAATGTAA
>LBNU01024850.1:161462-183232 GCA_014162995.1 Artemisia annua | reverse complement strand
TTTTTTTTTTTTTTAATTTTTTTTAATTTTTTTTAGCAGCTTAATTTTTTTCAAAATATAAGCATAATATTTTAATTTTAGTTATTTTTGTTTTGATTTAAATAAATTTAATTTGATTGAAAAATGAATAAAAAAAAATTAAATGTGTAAGTGGTGGGGCCCGAATGAAGAGGTTAAGGTTAGTTGTTGAGGGAGGGGTTAGTTGTGAAGAGGTGTTGGGTGATGTGGCACCCCGTGAGGCCCGAATGAAGAGCCAAAACTCCCCAACCACACCTGATGCTCTAATAACAAAAACACTGAAGTATTATATATCGCTACTCTTGAGTCATGCTTGTGTTTTATTCTAGTAAGTACCATTCATATGCACACTAAAGATCGTTTCTGGATTTACTTTGATTATGGATGCTAAGCTCCATGATAATCACTAAGCGACAAAATAATTACATACAAACCCTCCATGGAGTACTCTATCACCCACGCCAAAGTTCTTTCTTCCAAACAATATCAAATCAAGTAATACACAACTATTAAATGACTACAAAAGGTAAGTATCAATATGAACAGCAATGGCACGATAAAAAAAGAGACAAACTTCTAATAGCTAAAACAACGCCGAAACATCCTAAGGATTTATACCCAGTGAATATATTAAAAAATGATAAGTTATAGTACATGGAGAAGAGGTGATGATCCACCCCCTCAATAAACTTATAAGTGAGCCTGTACATTACCTCGAACAACCACTTACAAACTAGCCTTAAAACACGACTACATGACCACTACCCGACCTCGAACCACTATTTACAAACTGGCCTTCCAACATGACCACGTGACCTCTACCCGACCTAGAATCACCCTTTACAAACTAGCCACATGAACACCGCCTTACCTTGAACCATCCTTTACAAACAACCTTCTAAGATGCATGACCACATGACCACCGGCTCACCGGCCTTAATCCGTTGTTTACAAACAACTTTCCAACATGACCATTTAGTGACCTCGAACCATCCTTTACAAACCACCTGAACACTACGCTATACCTTGAACCACCTTTGACAACACCCAGCCTCCCAACATGACCGCCTGACCACTACACTACCTCGGACCACCTTTTACAAGCCAACCTCCCTACATGACCACCAGACCACTACACTACCTCGAACCACCATTTACAAACTAGCCTTCAAACACGACCCCATGACCACTACCCGACTTCGAACCACTATTTACAAACTGGCTTTCCAACACGACCACTTGACCTCTACCCGACCTCGCACCACCCTTTACTAACTAGCCTTCCAAACACGACCCACATTAATTACAACTACCAAATCTGCAACAAAGATGCTTAAAATTTAAAGAAAAACTTGATTCATAGTTGTGATGTATGATATTATTATTATTACCCACATAACATTTACAAAGAAAAAAAACAAAATAAAATAACTAAACATCGAGATGAACAAAAAAAATTACTTTAAATGAGATGACAAAAAAATTACCTTAAATATTACCCAAATAGGTTGGGACTTAGAAAATGTGTCATGCACTTTCTATACACATTCTCTAATGCCAAACACCCATTTTGATAATATTTGAAAGTAAGATGTCATAAGGTTTCAGATTTTTAGTTATAAACGAATCACAAGTTTGCTCACCTATCTATGTGGGATAAGCTGTTGGAACTTTTTTTAGAGCTTGGTAACTCACAAAGCAGAAACTACAGGTATCTAAAGTTGTAAATGCCTGTATATGTTATACAACAAACAATGATACAAGGTTGTTATGTAGCTCTTTTATTGGCTTGTGCTTGACCTGATTTGTATGAGATATAGGTAGATTTGGTATATTCTTAATCTCCAATTTCGCTTACCATTTTCGGTACCCAATGATTAAAATATAATATAATCCAATTTAATAGCACATTTTTCTATTTCTTCAAGGATCATGTTTCGAAGAAAATCAAATGGACTATACGTCCATGGCGCATGTCAAGCTAGCAGAAGTTATGATTTATCAATGGAAAAAAAATGAATTCATATCGTCTTATCTTTAAACAACAGCAATCAAATGTTCTTTAGTCATTGTACCAATTGTCGAACCCAAGTTTTTGAACTTATCTCGGGTGATTTGATCAATTCGCTCTCTCATCTCCTCGATCAAGTGATTTTAGCAATCTCCAACTTCACCCTTACAAAAGAAATGTCGGTCTAATTCAATTTAAGAGCCAACATCTGATGGCCGGCCAGGTTAACCTCCAAAACTTTCAGATGCTCAATACTATAAAACTTTACAATCTTTTCACCACACCATTATATTCCACAACTGAAATTGGGACACCCATGAACTTCGCCAATCTGTTGACATGAACCTGAGAATCCTACTTTATATATGCATTTTTAGAAATATCTTATTTAATTATGTATTCATTTCTTTTCTCAACCATTTTTCTGTTCAAATGTGCACTTCCAGTATTTTACCAAATTAATATCACGAGCAAAGACCACGATGCAAAACACATTGTTAAAGTTTGAAAAAAAAACAAAAAACAAAAAAAAACAAACAAACAAACAAACAAACAAACTTGATTCATGATTGCGAATTTGCGATGTAGGATATTATTCATACCGACAAAACATATACAAAAAAAACCAAAATAAATAACCATCGAGATGACCAAAAGATCACTTTAAATGTTTATCTTTTGGTCAGATGGTTATTTATTTTGGTTTTCTAGCTTTTCTCTATACTCATGCTTGTATTTTTTTCTAGCAAGTGTCATCGACATTCACATTAAAGATCCTTTATCTTCTGATAATCACTGAGCGACTATGTAACTAGATACAAATCCTCCATGGAGTACTCTATCACGCACACCAAAGTTCATTCTTCCAAACAATATCAAATCAGGTAATACATAACTGTGAAATCACTACAAAACTTAACATGATATTGAACATTATTGACAAGATTAAAAACAATCAACAAACTTCCAAGAGCTAAAACAACGTCAGAATTGTTAAGAAAAAGGTAGATGTACAAAAAATTTGAATGGTTATTGTTTTTTTATGCAGTACTCGTTTCTATCAAATGTGCTTTCAGATTATAAACCACTAAACCCGATGTACCATGAATTAGATAAATTGTGGTATAGATTAGCCAACCAAGCATGAACATTAGTACATAACTACTTGCTCAGTTAGATTGTTGTCATTCGCTGTCAAGGTCTGACCGAAACCATTGCTAATGAAGATGCTATATTCATATAATTACTTAAGTACTACGTGACTACTTAGTCTATTAAGGGTGCCCAAGAGAACAAGATCAATCTAATATGATTTTAAGATAACCAGAATGTAACTCACATTAATGTGTGATTAACTCGCTAGTGTTGTAGAATAGTCACTCAAGCATAAACCGATGGTTTTACTACCGGTCATTTGTTAAAAGTACTATGACTAACGAGAAAGTGAATGGAATTCCCTTTTATCACATCAAACTGAGCTTAAATTATATATCACACAGTATACCAACTTATGGGATAAATTAGATCGACTCCAGATACATTTTCTTTGATTTTTGGGTCAGTTGGATGAAAGATTGAAAACGATCGGCTGGTAGTTACCCGAAATATGTACAGACCAAGATGATGCAAATATCGTCATATCATTATACTCCGTAACAAACACTATTAAACTCATTGTTAATACTTTCAGTTGTAACATAAACTCATTGTTAATTTGCTTTTATTTAAAAGAAACTTATGATATTGACCTATTTGTAAATTTGCAAATAGGACTATCAGACTAATTACATTCTCTAGTACATCGACACTTAAAAATACTCTTGCAACTTCCATTATAGGTGTCCCACTTTTCTTTACATGTCCCTACGCACTTTTCCTTAACGCAAAAAACCATTATATAGTCTCTATGGCATGGTTCATTCGCTTCCTCGAGTATCACATCTCCTGCAATGATACGCAAATCATATACTTCAGTAATATGTTACATATTAAGTTACATGATTAATAATAATAACTCCGGATATGTTTGGAAAAAAAAAATAAAAAAGAAAAAAAAAAAAAACTATCACGAAAGAAACAAAATTACCTAAAGAAATGAATACATTTGCAAGAAGAAACAAGACTAAAATTGATACTGATACAATCTTCATAGAAAGACCTTTTAAATAAGCTTTTAGTGAAGAAATGTAACTTTTGAATGACTTACTCTCGTATAGAAAATTTTGAAGGTATATATCATATCTATTTATCTATTTATACTAATAAACCAAAATAATTTACAACTCAATAAAGCACCTTTTGTAATAAATGTGTCTCGAATCTGATTGGACGATGATTTATTGCGTACAAGTAGTCTATGCTTCCATTTTATATAAAAACTTGCGTAGAAAGAATACACTTTTGATAAATAATAAAAAATGCGTTACATTTTATTTTTAAGAAACTCATTAAATATAGTTTGACCAAAATAAACACTCAAACATAACTGTTATATATCAACATAAATGCTCCAATAAATTAGTGAATGAAATTAAAAGAGGAATGTCTCTGCATATCGATTGATTAATTTTAGGGAAGAATGAATGCATTAATTTTCTTTAGTAACTGATTTAACAAAAAACTTCAAAACCAAATCAATCAGCATCAATCCACCCCTTAAACATCTTTACTGGAAAAACCCTAAACTTGGCAATGATCCTGATACAAGGCAAAACGGTTTCAATTGTAATCTTTCTCATTTATATTCATGATAGATGCAAAGCAAACATAGGCGGAGCAAAAGGAAAAAAAGGTTCAAACACATCATTCGACGACCATGAATACCAATACAATGAGCAAATTCTATGATATGCTTAAGAACATATTTTGTATAAAACTATGAATGGCCTTTAAATAGTTTTAATGTTATAGTTAATCGTTTTTGTACTTAATCTACCAAATACAAATGGCCTTTAAAGTTGGAGTAATTATTTTAATACGACATAATGATCATTAATTGCACTAAACATCATACATAACTTCAAATCTCTATGTACTTGGCATATATGTCCTTTTCATATGCCACTTATTTTGAATAATAAATCTAATATTCATTCTACATTTTTTTTTTTTTTTTTTTTTTGACATATATGACTTGTGTTTGATGCTTTGCAAATCTGTATGTACTTCCCTATATGAAAAGCACATTATATATGAAAAGCATAATGGTCGTTCATCTACTTTATGCTTGATTTAGAATCTGAATCTCACTAAAGTGCATCCTGAACCACACGGTTGTAGCAAAGGAAAGTTCGTTGGATTGTAGGAGAGACGCAAATGTACCGATGCATAATTTCTTTTTCCTCTCAATGAAGATGGGTCATGTAAATGTTGTTTAAATAGTGTTGATCATTAGGCATGCAAAGTAAAAATCATTGTTTGATTGGCACTCTCTTATGAATACTAACTCCATGAAACATTGTTGATTGTGAAACTATAACATATGCTCACTACATGACAGAAGAGAAACAATGGAATGATTTGTATAATTGAATTGTTTTCTTTCTAAGCCTACGGGATTGGGCAAGATACAAGGTGAAAATTTTAGGATTAAAGTCAAATTTGTGAATTTGCTCACTGTTATGATATTGATTTATATGTAACGTCTCACCATAATAATTAAGTGGACGCTTGTGAAATCCCTATGAGAATTGTTAGATAATTTGAAATAATATTTCCGGAGACTGTTTCTTTTTCTGCTTATATTATGGGTCAGAGTCAACAACCAATTTTTTTTAAACGTTACTATCAGATACTTTAGTTTAGCATCCATCCATTTGCCTAACAGTGATATGTTGGTCATGACGTTTTTTTTGACAGTTATACTTGATTTTGACCAAGATTAATTTCTTGCAGACTAAATCTACTTAAGTGCATATGTATTAGAGGTGTTCGGTGTAATGTATAGGAAAGTTATATTTACATGGTATGAGTCAGGTTACAGCAAACTATTAGCTTTGTGCTTATTTTTTATAAGAAGCTTTGGGTTATATAAAATAATAAATACGCTAATATGTTCCTGCTGAGTGTTTAAATTAGCTAATAATAAATAAGCTGATAAAAAGGTCTTAAAAGCATAAATAAATCTATAATCACGTAAAAAAAGGTTGTCAACATGTTTGAGGGTGAGCTAAATGTATATGAAGCTAAATTTGAAGTAGTTCTAAAATCATACCAGAAATTGTTTTGATGTAGTTAGGATTATAGTTCAGTAGATTTATAGGATTTGGATAGATGTTCTATAATTCAGATATGTTAGCTGATATGACTTAGAAGCTAGGTTAGATTGTTGGTTATAGCTATTTAGTTATTATTATTGGTTTAAATTATCTTTATATAGGATAGCACAAGTTCTCAACATCTGGTATCTAGGCTTTAGAGTTCAAATTTCAACTTTTCGCCCATTTTTGCACCACCGGAAACATAAGTTTTGTTAAGAAAAAGGAACAAAGATCAATTTAATACGAGGCTTAATATATTTTTTATTTGTGTACATATGCTCTTTACCATATACATAGAAACAAATTTACAGAATCTGAAATCACTTGATTAAGCCTCAATTCAGTGACAAAGGCATAAACCTTGAGTTGCACTCTTCAAAGCTGATGCAAGTCTCACTTTTTTTTTTACCGCTTATAAGTTTGTCCAAGAATGAATTAGATTAGGCTAGTACATGACTACCAACGGACATACCAGATCAACGATAATCTTCCCATTTTAAGGAAGACCCCATATAGATTACATGACAAACACCTCGTTCTTACTGGTTAGTTCCCGAAAGCACAAATGACAACAAAACGAATGATGTCAGCACGTGCAATTGAATACAGAACCGCTCAAGCACTTGGCTTTATGAACTATCTTTTTAACTCCTGTTTCGCTGTTTGAAATCGGAGGAGAATCATTAACTCTATCCATCATGTTAATTGGAGGTGGATTTAAAACTACCTTTGCAGGAGATAACGCGCACTGCATACCCCAAATTGCAAGCGGTCGCATGTATACAAGTGACCGAAAGTGTCCATCCATTGTCCATCCCTCCGGTGTTTGGAACGCATATCTGTAAAAAAAACAAACCTCTAAATAATCTGATTATGACGAATAGCTGCAATAAAACAGAGGGCGAGTTGGATTTGGTTTGGACTAGCGGATGACAAAAGGTATCAGTTCATGAAAATACGAGTGGTGTTTTAAACCTATCCTGTTAGGTGATTATGGATATCAGACCCATCCTGAATTTACAGAAAGAATGAACTAAAATTACCCAAAAATTTTGGAAAGACTAACAAAGCAAAATAAGCTCAAGGGTAAAACCGTCAAAAAGTTGCAACTTTCATGGTTCTACCATTGCTTACCCCAAAATGGGCTTTAGAAAATAGTGTTTGGACAAGCGTATGCTACTTTAAGTTGTGGTATTCAATTGTTTTACGTTCAAGGAACCTTTCTAGTCATTACGACTTCAAATCAATATAATCAATTCCAATATGTAAAAACACGGAAAGAGATTATCAAGACTCACCCGAAACCGTCCTCCGACCAGCCAGCTGTAAAGATACCTTCAGCAGTCGTAAAAGCCTGTTCTTCCATCCCCGCATGGATCATGGTAGCTGCAAGACCATAGGTAACCCCGGCCCAAACTTCACGAGACTGCATACAAGTCTCATCCACCTTTCCATTAGGATGCATACCATTTACCGCACCCATTCTACCTCCAACAACTTTCATAACATTGAAATCATAAATCTTTTGTAGAGCGCTTCGTATCTTCACATCATCAAACAGATTTGGTAAACCCGAAGATGCCATATACCATTGCCCCGCTAATTGGTCAGCTTGAATCGATTTACTATTGTTGCTTGTTCCACTATCATAGTTAAAATAAGACCCATTCCATAGTTTCGCTTCAAAGGCTATTTTTGCTTTGATGAATTTACGTTTATACGCTTCGGCAGTTGCAGTATCGCCTAATTGTGAAGCCATTGCTGCAGTAGCTTGAAGTGCACCAAGCCATAAGCAACCACAATACGCACTAACACCATGAACTGTCCACGCGTCATATGTTTGATCGGGGAAACCATCATTTTCGATTAAACAGTCATCATCCCGGTCAAATTGGTCCATGTAAGCCATGGCAGCACAAACAGCAGGCCATACCTCGGCTCCAAATGACAAATCACCGGTTGCAGCGAAGTCCCGGTAAACTTGAAGCACAAATTTCGGGTTCAAATCTTTCCATTTACTTGTATCATGTATGTTGTATGCATTCATTTCATGCCATGGATCATGAGTTCCGAGATCATGTGGAACCGCTCCTTTGACTTTTCGAATTCCATTTTTTCCATCAGCTAAAAATTTGACTTTTCTTTCGTCTTCAAACAACACAGCCCTCGCGAATTCCCGTTGAATGCTGAGTTCGATCTTCGGAAAGAGTTCAAGAAGAGCAAAAGATGCATAGAAATGAACATCATAAGTACACCACATGATGTATTCTACACCTTCTAAATATAGAAAGCTACCAACATCATCACCATCATCATTTGGATTTAAAGAACGTATTTTGTCATCTTCCTCAGGCTCATCTTCGCTAGAGGCTGTAGCAGAACTTTCATCATCATATGATAAACCATTTTCGTTAATACCATTCTGACCATTGTTTGTGCCATACTTTATTTTTGGTTGTTGCTCGTGATCACGCATGAAATCGGCTGCTGGTAGTTGCGTGTCTGCAGGAATGGGTCAGTTAAAACATAAATCAAAAGCTAAAAAGAAAAAATTATGTTGCATTCAATAGGGATTAGTACCAATCCAGATTGTTCCACCAGCAACCAAGAAGTAGAGCTCGTTGAATAACGTAAATTTGTACCTGAAAAAAGGATCAAATAACATTAGGGCGAACTTTTGAAAGTGACTATCTGCAAACTTTAATCATTTGAGTCCTATATAGAATAAGGGAACAGCAGTTTAAAAGAAGTTAGAAACTTACCATTCTGGTAGCTTGTCGTTTTTAAGGATTGGATTTTGCCATTTCTCAATCTCTTCTTCCCACCTCTTGTAATCTAACCAAAATATCAAAATGCATGAAAAAAGATTAACTGCCTATAAAGGAAACTAAACTACATTTCGAAACAATGAATCCAAGCTACAAATATTCAAGTGCCTACTTGTTAGAGCGTCATGAACCAAATCCTTAGCTGCCCCCTCAGAAGTACCATAGTATCTAGTGTACCTCCTGTAGAAATAAGTAGAAACAATTATCTAAAATGAGATACCAAGACTAATTTTGCTGAATAAATTGTTCGCATATGATTGAACTCAAGAATATACATGCCAACCTGTGATATGATTTCCCCTTCATGAATTTGACTTTTGGAGATGACCACGCAATAGCAAACGCGATAGTGCACTTCCCATTCGGTTCAACCCATGTTGAAGCAGACACTGCAGCACAATTAGCGTCCCCAGCTGATGAAGGGACAGTTGGCCCCGAATTGAAGTTACTCTGATCAAACTCTCCGTCCTGCAGGCAAACAGAGTTGGTAAACAAGACAAAAACGACTATTAGAAAACAAAAAGTGATACATTAAGGTAATATAACTGAAAGTAGGTGGAACCTTTACCTGTGTCATTTTACTCCACATTTCTTTTGCAGTAACAGAACTTCCCTCAGACAAACCAAAACTCGGTAAAACCGTCACATTTACATTCTGAGTTTCACACGCTGCTACAGCAAAAGTAACAGGATGGTTCCCTTTGGCTGTCCTGCAAATCATCATCACCAATAGAATTAGATGTGGCAATATGAGCACGTTTACGATAACTGATGTGTTGATTTACTTGATTATAATTACTAGAACAATATCATCAAAATAAAAATCTGAATCATCGCTTAAGAAGATTTTTGGGAGGTTGTATGCATAAGAAATACGGCTATCTTACTTGTGATGTAGAAGCACGCCAGAGACTCCATCTTCGCCCCTGTTGATAAAAGAACCAAAATTAAAAGGCAGACAAAAATAGAAGCTGTTCATTCTAAAATATTGGGTAAACTAAACTCACCGGAATGGCTCATTCACATGATCCCCAGAAAGATGTGATATACCTCCAATTGAATTCTGCACAAACCAAACTATTCGTAACATTTAAAAATTCAAGAGACCAAAAACGGATCCTTTCAATTTCTCAAAATGGAAACTTACTGCCCACGTTAATAAAAGGCTGACGTGTGCTCTTTCTTTCCCGGTATTCACCAACTGAAAAGGAAGTAGAGGGCGTGTTATTATATCATGATCACAATTTAACGGGATGAGCTAAATCATATTCATTCATAATTTTATACCGTATAAACAAATACAGATGTGGGAAGACTACTATCTCGATAATTATGAGGCAAAAATGGTGAAATTTGGCGACAAGATACTTTTAGCTCTGGATCAGGCTCACCTGATAGTAAGCAAAAAGAGGAGGCAGTTTAATAAGGAGGGAACTTTAACAAGTAACATGACGTATTGTCTATTGAAAAGAAGAATGTCCAAATGATACCATCATAAACGGTCCATGCACGTGGGAATAGCGCGTGATATGTAGAATGCTGGCCACTCAAATTCCAACCCCATGATGATAAACCATGATCATCTGTGCATTTTCTAATATAAATACAAAAACAGAAACCATTAAACTTGCAGTTTGTAACGAAGTAAAAATAAAAAATTACGGGGATTGAGATTCACTCCCTCACCCTATCCCTTCATGCTGACCCGGTGATAACACTGAGGCGTATTTTTTATTGCTGCCTTCTCTCGTAATAAAAATCTGTGAATGTATATATCAAAGGATTCAGAGTTAATTTTTACATCACAACGTTCACTGAATAGATAAATACCGTTTAAATACCATTTTGCTACAATTTCACTTGCATATATGACTGTTTCGTTTTTAAATGCTCTACATGAGCTTTTACTTCATGATATGATTACTTTTACGGAAACTGAACATGTAGATACCAAGTGATTAAATAGAGGCAGAGGTTTACCGAGAACTGATTGGCCATCACAGGGGAAGCCTCACATGTACCCGGAAGGATTTGAAATTGCCTGAACTCTCCTCTAAATCCTCTAGTTATGCTGCCACTTCTGAAGTACACGAATAAGAACTTGTCAAAACGGGCACCCAATATGATATTATTGCACTACGCAATCTGTTCATTTGTTCACAACTTACCCCATACCACCAAGTGGAACCCCTTGGGATGCTAATGGCTTTCCTTCACGATTAAAAGGATCAATGGGTGCCCTCTGCACAAATTAAACCAGATATCTAATTAAATCCATTTCACAAAAAATTCAATGCCAGTTACGGAAAAAGTTGATAAGACTGATAAGATCACATTTCGCAGTTAGCAATGAAAGTATATGACCACCTTTAAAAAGATCCAAGGGGAATGTTTGGATTGTGTGCTCTAAAAGNCGTGTTATTATATCATGATCACAATTTAACGGGATGAGCTAAATCATATTCATTCATAATTTTATACCGTATAAACAAATACAGATGTGGGAAGACTACTATCTCGATAATTATGAGGCAAAAATGGTGAAATTTGGCGACAAGATACTTTTAGCTCTGGATCAGGCTCACCTGATAGTAAGCAAAAAGAGGAGGCAGTTTAATAAGGAGGGAACTTTAACAAGTAACATGACGTATTGTCTATTGAAAAGAAGAATGTCCAAATGATACCATCATAAACGGTCCATGCACGTGGGAATAGCGCGTGATATGTAGAATGCTGGCCACTCAAATTCCAACCCCATGATGATAAACCATGATCATCTGTGCATTTTCTAATATAAATACAAAAACAGAAACCATTAAACTTGCAGTTTGTAACGAAGTAAAAATAAAAAATTACGGGGATTGAGATTCACTCCCTCACCCTATCCCTTCATGCTGACCCGGTGATAACACTGAGGCGTATTTTTTATTGCTGCCTTCTCTCGTAATAAAAATCTGTGAATGTATATATCAAAGGATTCAGAGTTAATTTTTACATCACAACGTTCACTGAATAGATAAATACCGTTTAAATACCATTTTGCTACAATTTCACTTGCATATATGACTGTTTCGTTTTTAAATGCTCTACATGAGCTTTTACTTCATGATATGATTACTTTTACGGAAACTGAACATGTAGATACCAAGTGATTAAATAGAGGCAGAGGTTTACCGAGAACTGATTGGCCATCACAGGGGAAGCCTCACATGTACCCGGAAGGATTTGAAATTGCCTGAACTCTCCTCTAAATCCTCTAGTTATGCTGCCACTTCTGAAGTACACGAATAAGAACTTGTCAAAACGGGCACCCAATATGATATTATTGCACTACGCAATCTGTTCATTTGTTCACAACTTACCCCATACCACCAAGTGGAACCCCTTGGGATGCTAATGGCTTTCCTTCACGATTAAAAGGATCAATGGGTGCCCTCTGCACAAATTAAACCAGATATCTAATTAAATCCATTTCACAAAAAATTCAATGCCAGTTACGGAAAAAGTTGATAAGACTGATAAGATCACATTTCGCAGTTAGCAATGAAAGTATATGACCACCTTTAAAAAGATCCAAGGGGAATGTTTGGATTGTGTGCTCTAAAAGTCATCACCTATTCTCAGTTTCTAGTGCTCGAATAAACTACGCGAATACCCTTATTTTCCTATTACTTTCCTAAATAACGGGAATTTGCCAAAGACTCAAATACAAGACCTTATGTATCCAAACCGAATCTCCTCAAACACGTTAATTTGATTACCCAATTCTCACTCCCAAAACAACTAAAACCCCCCTAATCCCATATCTTCCTTGCCGCATAAATTTTTTAAATTACATTCAAAACACGAAACGATACACAAAAGTGACACAGTTGATAACAGTTAACCAAGCCGAAACTACAACCTAATAATTAAGTATAGTAAATCACCAAACAGTCAACAACAAGACCTCACATATCCAATAACTCCTATAACATTTGATAACCAATTTGCAGCTCCTACAATTACTTTCCTAAATAACGGGAAATTGCCTAAACCTCACGTATCAAAACTTATCTCCAACATCACATTCATTACATTTGATACAATGATACCTAATTCTAATCGTTTAACAGGAAGCACACAATTAAGATCATTTTGAAGCAACTAGCGGTCAGTACTTTGCACAAAATGCTCGTTTGGAAACAAGCAACTAGCGTTCCTAAACTTTCCTAACGCACCAAATCAAAACGCTAAGTAGCATTTACGAGCAACTAGCGCTTTCACTTACTAATTTTGACTATACAGCTACTACTGCTTCTTGCTACCGCTATATTCGCCAAACATCCCATAATCTCAAAATGCCTAAAAAATAACGGGAAATTGCCAAAACCTTATCTCATACATCACATTCGATACCTAATTATAATCGTTTAATATCACATAATCAATCTCAAAATGCCTAAAAAAGACACGAAAATGACATAGTTGTTTACCCTTCCATGAGACGCCTCTTCTCTAACATACGACCACAAACGTATACCAAGCCGAATCTGCAACCAACCAACCAACCAACACAAACAAACAAATATATATATCTAAGTCATCCACATTACACACTAGTATGAGCAAAATGTATATATATATACAAATAACGATATAATTCTTCACCATTTTTAACGCCTCCATAAAGGTAATACTAAACTCCTTCAAAATACTGGCGTGAGTATTCAGCTTCCTTCGCCACGCTTGTTCCGGCGGTGCACCGCCATCGAAATCAAGCTGCATCATTAACAACATCATCAATTTACATAAAAAATTATTTTTAAATTAAAAAAAAAAAAAAAAAAAAAAAAAATACCAGTTGGAGAGAAGTGCGATTAATATATTCCTCAGGAGGCCATGAATTCTTTCTAAAATGAAATATATTTCCACTCACCATTTTATTTTTTAACTAACTAACAGAATTTGTAACAGAATTTGTAACTGTATAACTGAATTTTATTTTTTATAAAATTATAACATGAATCTAATAAAATTCAGATCCAAATTTTCTTAACTAACTAACAGAATTTGTAACAGAATTTGTAACTATATAACTGTTTTATTTTTTATAAAATTATATGAATAAAATCAAATTCAGATCCAATTATATGAACAACTTATAACCTAATTTTGAGTAGTGTGTTGAACTCAAAGTAAAAAAGTCAAAAATTATTAGTGAAAATGAAGACTCAAAAAATGTAATGAACCGAACCGACTGAGATTATATATAATATAAAGTTATTTATATAAATTTGTTTTATAAAAATAGATTGGGATCGAGTTACGAGAAGATGTAGGAAGTGGGCGATAACGGAGAAGGTTACACCTGTGAATGGTGACACGGTGTGTGTGTGTGTTATGTGGAATTTTTGTGACTAGGAGAAAAAAAGTTGGAGTATTCTTCAATGGCGTCTCACACGGACTACGGAAATAGTGAAGGTGCATACACACACGGTTTTGTGTTTATTTGATTTTTTTCCAAGAGTTTATGAAAGTTTTAATGGTACAAAAAGATGGATATGTATAAGATAAGGGTATCTTTATTGCTTATTTGGTCTTTATCTCTATTAATTTTTTTATTTTTATTTTTTTTTAAAGTTTAAATTAATGTAGTTTGCTTAAATTATTTTCGAGTATTTTTTAAATTTAACAACTTTTTAAAAATTTGACAACTTAAAATATGTTTCTCTTAATCAAATTTTAAACTTGATAACTTTTCAAAACACGCACTATATTAATTTTGAAAAATACATGATTTGCATCAAGGGTCGAACCAGAATCACAACTTAGCAAGTAGAATTATTTACCCTACGCACCGTGTCTTTACATGGGTATTCGCCTAGTCTATAAAAGTTGAATATTTTTATTGTGAGAGACGTAAATAATAAGATATAGACATTTTTTGTGAGACGGACGGAATAAAAAAAAAATTAGAAATTGAGAAGGTAGTGGTACAAAAAAGATGGATGTGTATAAGATAATGGAATCTTTATTCACATTTGGTTTTCATCTTTCTTACAAGTTCCTTTATCACAAAAGTATTTTTAAAGTAAATTTATACTTAGCAACTCAGATTGGTAATAGCAACCAACATTATTCCCCTCGAGTAAGCATCAATGTTTTTTACTTTACCACTAAACAAATGTAATAAAGACCACCACCAAATTCCTATATTAGTTAATATTTATGTGTGTTTTTGTGTGTCTCACAATCAATGGTACGCAACATCTCGCTAACATCCCACCACCACGTGTGGTGGTGGTGGTGGTGGTATTTTAATGCTCGATGTGTGATGAGGGGTTGCACGCGTGTTACACCTCCTTATTACGACCAATCTAGAATTATGCTCAATCATATCTCTTGTACAAATTATACTCGTTCATTTATCTTTTATGTACGTTTTGCTAAATATACACTTTCACACACAAGTACACAACATGCATGCACAAACTACCTTGCATATGGTTTTAAGATTGGTTGTGTTGGTCACTTTTACTCTCGAAAAAATCCCATTTACCTTTACATCCGTAACAAGCTCACCTTTCCCTCGCCGCTCCTTCTACACCTATCCTTAAGAATATGAACAAAATACCATGTTATATATGAAACAAGTTCGCATCTTTATACACATGTATATTACTAACAGAGATTTAAGTATATGATTCTCTTAAATTACTTTGCCTTCCAAAAAGAGTACGACTAACATAGATAATAATGGTTCAACTAATTTATGAACTTTTGTAACTTAATATCTTTTTATATTGATCACATGGATTTTAAATAATATAATAGGTAAACATAAGGATTAAGAAATTTGAGTTTTACTAACTAGAGTGACTTTTTTCAGATTTTGTTTGCAAGTCAAAATCCATCTAACGGCACAATATAGGTCTAAATCAAATCATGGGCATATGTGACATAACAAAACCAAATATTTCCATTTGTAAATACAACAAGACTCTACCAATCAGGTAACAAAAGTGATGGAACTAGAGAGAGCCTCGAGACGTATAGGAAAACTCATATTTTGTTAATGCACCTTATATAAAAAAAATGTGTCTATAATTTTGTTTCTATATTTTAAACACACCAAATAAATTTTTGTCGAGTTTCATTCCTAACAACATCATACCGTTACATTACATTATAAAAAGGTCGTTGTCTAAACACACTACTTCTAATCTAAGATCTTCTACCATATTCAAATATAATGTTAGAAACTATAAGAATAATATGACATGATATTTATTTTACTTTTATTTTTGTAACCATGTGATTAAAAAAATAAAAAATTATTGAATATATGGATGGAGCGTTCGGGTCGGCTTGAAGTCGTTATCGGGGCCCCACGAATATATAGTGGGAAAAGGTATATTGTATCGCAGCCGACTAATTTCATGACGGTGGACTTTTCTTGACACTATTTTCAAATGTTAATACTTAATACAGGTTTTCACCATCAACTTTCATATTTCAAAAATAAAAATAAAAATAAAAATAAATAAAATAAAATAAAGAAAAGGGGTATACTATTATTACGTCAAGGAAATGTACAAAATTTGAGTCAAAAAATGGTACACTTGCATGTATCAACTGATCATTTTCACTAGTCAGTCTTTAGGCAATGTTGTTAACTTTTATTATTATTATTTATTATTTTTTTTTTTTGGTGAGAATTAGGATTTAACCCACACCATTTTACGTCTGAAGAATGTTTTTTTTAAGAGTTGGTTTGAGCATTTTAGATCAAATTCAAAGATGTAAAAATAAAAAATTAGATTGGTCTAGCAATAGGATGACAACATTGTGTTTGTCTAAGCTCTAAATTGACAAAGTTATATTCTCGACTGGATACTTTGCTGAAAATTCTCGGTAACCGGTTCCATGAACGTATATAAAGGCGTCCCATGAAACTAAACGGTCTTTATTTCTTAATTTAGGTTTATGATAAGTTTACGTTCTTGTATTAAAACAAACTTGATAATGTATTAGGTTAGCAATTTCGTTTAAAGAACTTTGATTCAATTTAACCACAGAGGAAAAGTTGTCGTGAACTTTATAAATTTTGTATTATAATCACACTCCAAAAAGTTGTCTTAAACCATATGCTATTTATACTCACTCCAACATAATCTTACATTACATTAATTTAAAGGATATTCACATGTTTGGACTCAAATGAAACACATTGATCCAACTATGACAATTATTCCTCATTTTAAAAGATTTTCAAGGACACAAATAAAAGAAATGCCATGTGGCCCCAATTATGAAATTCAATGAAACCAATAATCGTCCCTTGAGCAGTTGAGCTTGATATATTTTGTCTTTTATTTCTTTGACGTAGTCATTGGATAGTATATGTCTAAAACATAAGTTTCCAAATCAATTTTCAAAGTTATTTTTAACCTTTTTTTATTATAGTTAACCAAACCAATGAAATCATGATGATAGGCCATGCTTTCTGTCAATAAGGATATAAAAATGGACATATGTCGGTTTAGGTTTTGAAAACATTTTCGTCGTACTTCATGAATAAACAAATAGATAAAAACAAGTTGGATTTAGTTGTCTTAATCACAGAATAATTAAGAGTCACTTTTACACTCCAAGACAATTAAGGGAAGCAACATTGATATGACTTGGGTGTGCATTCTTTTGTATTGTAGCTTAATGTTTGCATGTGTTTTATAAATCTTTGTTTAACTTTTATCAATATCAATTAATTGAGTGATCATAAAGTTATGAAGTTGTTATGAAAAGTCACTAATAATAACATAAATAGAAAAGTTTTGCTTAAATCTTGTTTATCAATAACAATATTGAGTGATCATAAATTTATGAAGTTATTATGAAAAGTCACTCATATTNACCACCAAATAAACATACCACACTTAAACACAAACATGCTAAATACCTTATGATCATCACATACACGAAGGGTGAGCATTCCGACCGTTTCCCGGACCGACCGACAAAACCGACCGGACCGACCGAAAACCGGACCGACCGAAGGACCAACGGTCCGGTCTCGGTCTGGGATTTTTCATTAATTCGGTCCTCGGTCCGGTCCGAACCGACCAAAAAACCGAAAAAACTTGCCAAAATCTTGCCTAATTGGACCGGACCGAACCGGACCGAGACCGGACCGACCACATTCGGTCCGGTCTCGGTCTATGGTTTTTCCCTAACTCGGTCTTCGGTCCGGTGCGGTCTTGGCCAGTCCGGTCCGGTTTTTGGACCGTGATCACCCCTAACATACACAAAAAAGCAAAACCAAAAACAAAAGAAATTGGTTCGGTCAAGTTTGTGATCAAACCACCTCCAAAACTAGTTGATTCGCGAAAGAGGGTTGACGCATGAAAATTAAGACCATTAAGCCGGTCTCATAAGTTATATCTTTAATTACCTATTCTAAAGTAACATTGCTATATTTTTTTACACTATGCTTAGTCAACTCCTCACCTACCAATAATCAACTAAATATCATTTATCATCTTGTCTTTTCATGTCTTCCGATGATGGACCTACATGGCTACATATATGTCAGGTGTGGCCCGCATGGCACGGGCCACACCTGATTTTAGGTCACGAAATGTAGTATTTTTCAAAAAGTGTCATTTTTTAGTATGTGCAATTCCCGATATTCGTGCTATTTTTTATAGTGCAACTTTAACTTAGCTCAAGAATGCTTTTTGTGCGAATTTTAGCACCTATTAAAAGAAAAAGTTTGTGCAACACCTTTTCAAAAATCATAGATGTACTTCTCCATTACTTATCATTTTCCATTTCAAAATCATTAACAGATTTCATGAACTTAAACCTTGCATTAACTGTTTCTTTTCTTCATGTTAGTAACACATTCCATTTAACTAATCCATAAACTAAGCCGATTTCATGTACTACTTTTTCTTGCTGTTTAGCAATTTTCTTTGAGCAGACTAAAAGAGTTTAGCTTTTTAAATAACTATCAGCCATGGTTCTTAAGGATTCAATCAGTTGTGCAGAAATAATGACCTACATTCGCAAAATTAAGACCACACTTAGACAGCTAAACCAACCGCTCTAATCATGTCTGATTCAACATATGTATGCTTTACAAAATCAGTTTTGCAGAAATAATGACATTATGCATACAAAATTACAAACATAACATGCTTAGGCTAAACATAACATACACAAAAGGTGTACCTTTTCAGGATTCAATCATCATATAACCTAACCGGGTCCATTTTCGAGTTGGGGTAGTTAATGATCAATTTGATGTTTGGATTAATGCCAATCGAGTCCACCCATTGTGGCAGACCCCACTCCCTCCCACACTTCATTGGAACCAACTGCCTCGTTGTCAATGCCTTCCATATCGCTGTCCCACCATCCACTGCCACCAGCATCTGTTCAAGGAAACACAATTTATTTGGTGCTATTACATTTTATTTGAAAATTTTACATACTCGTTTTCAAAATAGTAAAGACGTGATACTTACAGTGGTTATAAAGAGGAAGTGGTTTCTCTTTTCTGATAAAGGGTCTGTTATAGTTTGCTTGCCTCGGTTTTGGATCATCTCCCAGAACAACCAAACGCTTCGGAGCAGGCACTTTACCATAAAAACCTTGTGATCATTAGAAACACTCAAATGTCAATGAACTAGTTACTTACAGAAGATATGCATAATATGACTTAGTAGCAAACAAACAATAAAAGAGTAAATTGGCTACAGACCTCCAAATGTGTTTCTTCTTTTGGACGAATCCTGAGTTTGCGATTCTTCTGTCAATTGTGTGAGAATGCTACTTTGATTCTCATCTTCAAGATCTACAAAATTATCTTTTTCGTTCTCTTTACTGGGCTTAAACTGTTCAAGAACAACGTCAAGTAAACCATTCAGCTCTGGTCCCTTAGAATTCTGCTTAGCACTCATACTTGTTCCCGGTGATAGAAATGGTCTGTCTTTACCCTGACAATAATTGCTAATGAGTTCATGAACACAGCACAGTGAAAGTAAAGGAAAATATAACAGCAGTTTTAACTGATCTTATTGGTAGGGCACTTAAATCATATCTCCTACAGTGGCCGACACGTTTTTAACTTAAATTTCCAACAAGCCACTCATGTTTCTTCCATACCAATCTCCTCCTGACAATAGCTACTACCGAGTTCTTGATCCACTACAGAGAGACAAGGAAAAGCAAAACTGCAAAAGATGATAAATGGGTAGCACTATCCAAGCACCTAAAAGGGCCAAAACGTTACTTAACTTATGTTTCAAACTAATCACTCAGGTCCTCCATCACAATGAAAGTAATTCTTCCGACACAATAACGTTAATCCCAAGGGGACGGTACCTTATGAACACTTCACAACCTTACTTTAATGTGCTACAGTCCTTGATGTTAATTATCAAACATTCAAATAGAAAAACAGCTTCAAGTAAAACATATCAATGTTTGTGACTAAATTACGTGTCTGTAATTCATTAAACGTTCCTGTTAGTCTTAAGAACAGCATGAACCTATCTCTAGAATCATGGTTAACTGGGAAGCGAATATGAACTCATTAATGACAGCTAAAATACTGTAATATAAGAACAAAAATGATACACTATTGCTTAGAACTCTAAAAGAGGCAATGCTTATGGGACTCCGTTTACAAACCGGTTTTTTGTACTTTGAAATGGAAGATAATCAGTTATAAGGGTTGGAACGAAACTCAATCAAGTGATAATCTGACCAGCATGTAAATCGTGTATCCAAAATGATAGCCCCAAGACAGCTTTACAAGTGTTTGAGATCCCATAGACAAGACATATTTGAATTGCTTAAATTTCTACTCCATTAGCTTATATGTTTATTTGGGTAAAGTACACTCTTTATTATAAGCACATTGCTAGGTGCTTATTGTAAAGTGCATCTACTGGTATATGCCATAAGCCATAAAATATAAAAATCTAAATATATTCATGTCAACTTAATTATTATACACAAACACATTAACACATAACCATTAAAAAAAAAAAAAAAAAAAAAAAAAAAAAAAAAAAAAAAAAAAAAAAAAAAGTTAATACAATTCAAACTCACCGGTATACAAATTTTGAGGTGGTCCACAGAAACGGATAAAGTAACGGAATACATTAATTAGTCAATGTTACATTTTAGTACATAACTCGGCCTTCTCATTTACATATCACTTATTAAAGTTTAATAAAGTTCAATATAACAGTTTGGGCTAGGTCCAATGGATCACCCAAAAAATGATCCAACTGCAGAAATCAATAAATTTCAAAGTTATAAATTTGGGCAGCCAAAAGAACTCTTAACAAATTCAACCAAAATGGAAATCAATATTTGTTAAATGAATTAAATAGTAAAATAGGGTTCGGTACAACGATTGGAATTCCGTCAACGTTTATTCAACGGACATCCACGTGATAATGATATAGTAAGCATTGGTTTTTAACTATTATTTTATTTATGAGAATTGTGGTGATGTTATGGGATTATTGTGATTTGTGGGAGTGGAGAGCGGAGTAAGAAGCGGTCGAATATCGTGTTCCGATTTCCTATGACGGAAGCTGCAGAAATTCTACTGATCCTTCCAATTGTTAAGCGTTGTTTTTTTTATATATAGTA